>QANX01003110.1:0-15758 GCA_003254975.1 Ochetophila trinervis
ATATATATATATATATATATATATATATGAGAGAGAGAGAGGTGTTTTGTTTGGACGACAAACTAAATTATAATTATTTTTATATTTTAGTCTTTCTGTATTTTGACCCTCCTCTGTGAGGGCAAGTGGTTTTGGTGGACTAGGACCAATTGCTATTGTAGATTACAAGCAATGCTACTAAGAAAAGCAGAGTTGGAAACATTTGTTTCTTTCTCCCAAAAACGTAAAGGAGAAAAGTATGGATGTATAAGTATTTCAATTTTTAAGTAATAATTAAATTCTTATTTGAAAAAGTTTGATTACATTAGTCTATATTAATGTCTCTCATATAAATCAAATAAGAAGCATAAATTCTATCTAATTAGAATAGTTAATAGTCTAGTCTTTACTTTAGGATCTGTTTGGGAGTGATTCCTAGGAATCACTTAAGTGATTTTCAAGAATTACCTAATAGATGTTTTTGTACAATAACCAAATAAGTGATTTTCTAATAACAAAATTACTAGAAAGTAATTTCACAATTTATTGTCGAACAGCACTTTTATCTCTTTGGAAGTGATTTTAGCCATTTTAAAATCACTCCCAAACAGGGCACATATTTGTCAATAAGTTCATGGTTCAAAAACTGGAAAAAAAAAATGTGTGAAAAAGATAAAGGGAACTAGTTAAAGAATTGTAGGGAGCTTGTGATTTTACATGGGAAATTAAAAGAGGAGAAACAATTGCAATTCCAAGGGAAATATAAAATTTCAAGAATATAGTAAACCATCTATACTTAATATTAACAAATAATGAATACTAAAATCTTCATTTTCTTTTCTTTCTCGTCCATATATTCAAACCTATATATATAGCATAAATAAATTTGTAAAAACAGAGCAATAAAAAAAATAAAAATAAAAAACAAACTAGAGCCTAGAACTATTGTTACCAAATAACACCTTAGTGTTAAGTTTTACAGACAAAATCAAAGGAAATAATCAACCCATTGATAAATAAATTTACTTAAATTTACTAAAATTAGAAAGCAAATATTTGACAGCATGATCCTCCACTTCTGTGAAATCTTTCCATATTTCAACATTCCCTTTCAAGTTAGAAGATGGATATTAATCATGCTCAACTTGCCAAAATAGAGGCTTAGTGAATATATATATGTATATATATATAGATATATATATATATATATACACACGCAATTTGAAGATGAGAAGGTCTAAAGGAAATTGCAATTTGCTGATTGAGTTTTCTTTTTATTACTAGCTATATTACAATCTAATTCAATATGCTTGGTGTCTTCATGGAAAATCAGATTTTCTGCAATGTGTAAAGCGGGTTGATTATTGCAATACAACTACAAGATCCCAACACTATGTTCAAATCGATGGAATATGAGGGAGAAAAAAAGAAGAAGAAAAATATAAGGATTTGATTCGTTTGTTTGGATGGTTAAAATGAGTGGAAAAAAAAGTATAAGCGAAATGAATGAATTGTTTCTTTTATGTTAACCAGTTTAGTTTTTTTTTTATATTTAAAATTGACTAGAAAAGAATGAAAAGGAAAAATGATTCAAGGAAAAAGGATTTAATGAAACTTTTTAATATTTCAAGATTACCTTTTTTATATTGGAATGAGACATTTTGTATATATATAGAAGGTATTTTTGAAAAAAACATAAGCTGCATTAGTAATTTTTTTTTTCATTTTTATTAATAATTATTCAAACAACAATTATTATAAAAACTATCATTTTATTTCTCTTCTGTTTCTCAAAGTCATTTCATTTCTTTTTTGTTTCTCAAAGTCTTTCTATAGTATAACTGATTCTACTATACAATCAGAATAACGTTGTTCATAAATACAGTAATATTGTCTGTAAATAAAATAAAATAAATTGTAATAAGATAACATTAGTTATATTACTCATCTTACATATATTAAACTTATATTTTTTGTTTTCCTTTCTCTTGTTCATTCCAAACATTGTCTAATTGTGTAGATGATGAACTTGTAAATCTTGCACGAGATATCTCAACCAAGTAATTAAATTCACAAAGAACTGGAGCCATAGACCTATAGTCCACTTTTACATATGAAGGTGACATTGTTGATTGTATTCTGGACTTTCAAAAGACTAAGAACATCAAAACGAAGACACAGTAACTAGTGGGAAATTGTTAGAAAAGTATGCAAGAGTTTCATCCAAAAAAAAAAGAAGAGATTGAAAAAAAAAAAAAAAAAAAAAAAAAAAAAACACAAAACACAAAACTTCATTCTATTCGGCCAAAAGGCTTTTACTTTGGCCAAATGCAATTGTAAAGCTGAAAATACAAGCATAAATATACAACAAGTTTTATCAGTAAAGTGTTGTAACTTTCACCTAATATGTCCAGCACATTTCCTTTACATGTAGCTGCCATATTTCAAATCTTACAAAGTCATACCTCACACCAAAATATCCCACATTTTTAATGGTTCTTTCACAATTAATCTAAATAAATACAACAATTTAGTTACTTCAACTATGAGTAACATTTTAACCAAAAATACATAAATTACATTAACCACAAAAAAACATCAACACTAAACTTTCTAAAAATGCCACAATCTAACACTCCATTTTGGCATTTTTAGAGTAGACATTGGAGCTCCATTTTCTTCAGAAGATGTCCACTTCTCTTTCTTGGATTCAACTTCTTAATTCTTCTCCTTGGCTCTTTGATGTCTCCCCCATTTCAACAACTTAAGACACCATCTTTTGGTCAAGAGGACCGCAACAAGCTTGGCCAAGCTCACTTGAACAATCTTGTGACTAAACCGAATCTTTTAAAGCACCCAAATTAATATTCTACTTCTTCTCCCTTTCACATCTAGATCTCCATTATTCTGAAGCATTCCTCTCGGCCAGTAGCTTTGTTGGTATTAATGCAGCTTCCTCTCCTCCTTGCTTGGACACAAGGCACTTCTCTAGCATATTAACTAGGAAATCTTTCACCTTGAAGATCCATACAGCAACTTATGATGAAGCCATGACAACTCTGTAAACAAAAATTGATTTTTGCTTCTCCAATTCTTGGGATTTCTCTCAACAATCTTGCATCTACTTTGAGCAAGCTCTACCCTCAAGTTCTCACACTCACAAGTGCTCTCACAGTCTCAAACAAAGATCAATGAAGATATGATACCATGTTAGAAAAGTAGGCCGAGAGTTTCATCTAAAGAAGAAGAAAAGATTAAAAAAAAAAACACAAAACTTCTTTCTATTCGGCCAAAAGGCCTCTATTTTGGCCAAAGACAATTGTAAAACTGAAAATATAAGCATAAATATACAAGTTTTAACAGTAAAGAGTTGTAGCTTTCACCTAATATGTTCAGCACATTACCTTTACATGTGGCTGCCATATTTCAAGTCTTACAAAATTATATCTTACACCAAAATATTCCACATTTTTAACGGTTCTTTCATAACTAAATTAACCAATTCTAAACTAAATATTCCACTCATTACTTTGGTCCATGCATTCGGACTAATTATGCTATCATATATAAATAAGTAAATTACATAGAAGTGCGGGACTCTATAAATAAGATATCTTCATATATATGGAAATTATAGATTAGTTTACCATATTTTATCATATTTCACATTAACAAATAACGCTATGATATTAAACAAACCCCTTAAACTATTAAAAACTTACAAGTTAAAGAAAAATTTCATATCAAGACAAAATTAGACCTATAAAAAATCTAAAATTTAAAATTACTTTAATGGTTATAATGAATAAATTTATTTCATTAATAGTAATGTTATTTTTAATATTTTATTTTTGAAGAAAACATTATTTTTAATATTTTATTTTTTGAAAATATTATTTTCTACTATTTTTCTAAGAAAATATATTTTTTTAACAGTTTTTGAAGAAAATATTATTTTAAATATTTTGTTTGAATGAAATATTATTTTAATATTTCTTTTGAATTAATTATTATTTTTAGTATTTCGTTTGGATGAAATATTATTTTAGTATTCCTTTTGAATTAAATATTATTTTAATATCCCTTTTGAATAAAATATTATTTTAATATTCCTTTTAATATCCCTTTTTAAAAATAATTTTAGCATTTTATTGGTTTAAAAGGAAAAATGTGTTATACATAACCATAGTTGAGGAGTTTATTTGTTATTTTTATAGTTTAAGTAGGTTATTTGTATGTTTCAAATAATTCAGAAGAGTTTTGTATAATTTACCCTATTTTAATTTTAGTTAGATTTAGAATGATAATTTAGATTATGATACTTAAAATGACTGCTTAAAATAATCTATTTAATTCAAAATTGAAACAAAACAATAAATTAATGCATAAAAATTAAATTAATAATAAACAAATATATATATTAATATGTTGTTACGTAAAAATAAAAAATATATATAAATCATAATAATATTTTATTAAAATATGTTAAACAGATCAATCCGTTTTAACATCTAAAAACACAAAAGCACATTTACAAAATGTGTAAAACTATCAGTGACATTTGTGTAATAGGCCCTCTTAAAAACCTAAGATTGTATTTTTTTTTTCTACTTTTATTATCTTTCATACTTTTTCCTAACTCACTAAAAAATTCAAAATTATAACAAGTAAGAATTCTGCATTATTAATGCATTTTGACGATAATAAAAAACAAAAGAGACGCATAGATTTTCTTTTTCTTCTTTTTTAATCTGGAGAAGCAGACTTTTAAAATTGACTTGCATTAAAAAAACAATAAATAAATAAAAGGAACTAGACTAGCAAAGCAGAAGAAGAGTCGCAAGATCTTTAGAAGGAAAAAAAAACTTTCATTACTCAAATGAATGAGGATTTGAACCAGCTAACCTGTGTGAATGTCATGGGCATGGTTTCTTTTTCTAAATCCATCATCACCTAAATATACATATATGGACGTTTTGAAATTTACAAGACAACCCAATGGCTCACAAGTTTCCCAACCCAGAAAACCACAAAAACACAGAAAAGCAGATTTCATCAATAATTATACTTCTACTATACTCTGACTTTGTACAGGCTGCGGATTACTACCCCGATATCTCTGACCTCTACGCCGTCTCGTTACCTTTCCCCAACATATTATGCTTCTCTCCTCGTTGCTCGGTGTGGTGTTACTACTGAGCTGCTTCTGCAGTGAGGCTGCTGTGCTATCAATTCCATTGGAAGTAGATACACAGGATCGCTTCCTCCCCCTCGTACATCCATTTCTAGCTCCATATCTAAGTGATCCTGTTTCCCAACGAGTACCGGCGGCTTCCATTAGCCCTCCTATTGTCTGGAGATCCTCAGTCACCTCATACCTTGACAGAGATGCAAGGCTTGGGAGAATCTCTTTCTGGAAGTCCTTTCGCTGCCTCCCCCTTCTTGTCCGGCCTTTCCTTGGTTGACTTAGTGGCGAAGAGGTAGCAGTTTCTTCCTCTTTCGGTATATTACTTCTCCAGCAGTACTCTTCCACCTTTGTCTCTGTCAGCTTCAATGTCATGGCCTCAAAATAGTCCATTTCAGCAGGTACAAAATTCTCATAATGAACATCATCCTTACCGTCCAAAGCAAGTCCAAGCTCATTCTCTGGATCACCTACCAGAGAAGAAACTATCCCAGCAAACCAATATAGGGAATTATTTGAAGCTTCAAATAGTTTGCCAGTGGTTTTTCCTAGACAACTTTGTCGCCCACATGAAGAAATTGAAATTATAGACTCTGCTGCAATTCTGGCTAGTTCATCCTGCAGATCCCCATCTTCCTGTCCTGAAGATATAAATGGTCTTTCCAATTGATTTTCATCAGATTCTCCTCTTGGTGGAGAGCACTCCTTGTTCTCTGGACTCACAGGTGCCTCCAAATCAATTTCTGTCGTGTGACAGGGAGAAAACTCATTCTCATTTATTGATGAGTTCAGGTCAATGTGATCTCCAAAACCTACATCCTTTCCATTGAGTCCATTTTCTGTGACATGTTTATCTGCCGTTAGTTCTATTTCTGATTCAGAAAACGAATTAAAAGCCATGTTCAAATCAAGTACAGCATCTTTCTCTTTGCTCTTAACATCTTCAAATGGCTTCTGAATGGTTTTGCAGGGGTAGCGACTAGATGAAGAGCGGTCACTGAAAACACTAGGCTTCATTTTACATGAAGGGTCACTTACTTCACCCTTCTTTTTCTCATGATCACTGATGCTTGCAGAATAAGCTTGCAGAGTGACAGATTCCACCAGCGTTGGATCTACACATCTTTTACTGGCTTCGCCATTAGAAATTGGCTTTGCTCTAAGCCAAGGAAAACACCCCACTGTGTCTTCAGGCTTTTTCACTCCATGTGTTTTCTGAATGCTTTGAGAAACTGAAACATCTGAAGAACAGCCAGGTGGCATGAAATTCAAGTTTATATCATTAGAAGACTTGGCATTCACAGAGTCCTTCTGGAACTTTGCAAGGCTATGGTTGTCTGACACTGAATCATTGTCATCAACCCTGACATAATTAACAAAACCGAGCAATTTTGGATTAGCCTTTGACATCTTGGAATCCGTCTGGAAGACATTGCTAAAGCTGCCATTAAGGTAGATTTCACTATCAGGTTTTGGACTGCGTCCCAATTTCTTTTTATTATAGATGTCCTCATCAAGCCCAGGCCTTCCCACTGATGACTTAATTCTTTTACTCAATGGTACAGAGGTGTTAAAACACGGGAGTGCTTGAACAGCTGATGGATGCCTCTCTAAGTCACCTAATTTTCTCAAATTTACAAGAGATGGTGACCTAGAAATCATTTCGGTCTCAAGGACATGCTCATTTGAATTGCATGCATAAGAAGCACCACTATGTCCAGAATGCATATCATTGTGGGATCCAAAATTCTTTTTGGTGTTCTCCAATCCATAAATTGTTCTCCCAGAGCATGACTTTTGGTTACTCTCATTAAAGCTTGGAGGTACATGAGCTTGCTCAAGTTCCTCGTACAATGATTTGGATAACATGGATGATTTTTCTGAATTGGGGCTGCTCCCAGCTTTCTCTGAAAATAAATAAATAAATAAGTAAGGAGCTTTAAATTAAGCAAGAATCACAAGCTATCATAGCTACAAAACTGATCTTGATGCATCACAATCATACAAGGACCAATTAAACCTTCTTAGGAAAAATAAAAAACCAAGTCATATTGAAATCAAAGTAAGAAACTTAAAGATAATGCCGCCTTGCATTTAAATTCTCACCAGCCTCATCATTACAGGACAGCCACTCTTGCTTACTTTCTGTATGAGATGGTTGAAGAATTGAGTATGCTTCAAGATCCTGTAATATCTGGGAATTTTGAAGAAATCCCTTGGACGAAACTTGGAATCCAGATTTTCTACCTACAGGCACTTCGCAGCACAGAAGCTCCCTTTGATTGGTAGGGCCTTTAAAACTATCAGACATAGGAGCTGCCTCTTCCTCAAGCTTCTCTGGTTCGATTAAGTCTGTTGAACCTTTTAACTTCTCTAAACCTCTTAACTTATTTAAGACTGAAGCAGGAGATGGAGCATCGCCATAAAAAACAGAGTTTAATCCAGTACCCTCCAAAACTGGTTTTCCATCACTATTGCACATATCCTGTGGTAATCTCCTCAAAGGATGACTTGTTACCTCAGGAACTTCAGCAATCTTTTCATTGTCTAATAGTTCACATTCTTCACTATCAATGTACTCATCTGCTGGAAGTTGTAGATCCAATATTTTTTTCCCCACTTTCTTGCATTTGGATTCAAATATTTGAACGTCCTTGGAACAACCTTCAGATCTAGCAGGATAAGGAAATGCTTGCATGTTCTTCCCTTGTACTACACTTACAGGTGATTGAGTGTGTCCAGGACCCGAAACAGACATACGAGTGTGTGAAAGGTCTACCAAAGGCAAGCTAGGGGCTTGAAGTGACTTTTGGGATGAGCTTTGAGACAATGCAATCTTTGAACATGCCACTTCAAATCTTAGATCATGTTTATGTAATTCATCCCTTCTTTCATCCATTAGTTCCCTTTGTCTTCCGTAAAGGCGATGGAGCTCCTGAATCTGGGTGGTCAAATTACATTTCAGGCACATATTTAAGAGTTTAAGAACCGTAAGAGAATTCAGGAATATCAACAAAATTATATGTAAAGAAAAAGGAAGCATTCAGACATGCATCTTTAACATCATCATTCTATTGAAATGTCATATTTCCCCAGTTGGCATCAGATAGAAAGTGACATTTTTCTATTTGAAACATAAAACTACTACCAAACTTAAACAAGAGGGATTTTATTCTCCTCTTGATCTCAGCAATCATAAATTACAGTTCTTGACTTTATGTTTAGATAGTATCTTTATAAAATGCACCTACAAATCATAGGATAATATTTTAAACACCTATAACTATCTACTTAGATGAAAACATAATGTTTATACTAATTCTGCTGATTGTGTAGGAGTGTACTCCAGTGATTATGGCATGAAAAATAAACTATAAAATTAAATCAGAATAAGCTAGAAACACAAAAAAATAAATAAATAAATAAAATAAAACTGTATTTGGCAAACCTGATCCTTAAATATGGTCTCCTGCTTGAGCATTGTCTGCTTTAGTATTTCCTTATTGTACCCCAAAAGTTGATTAGGAGATAATGGTAACATGTAGCCACTGTAGTAGTAGTCACTCTTCATTGTTTTATAATCACAATTTAGGGGCCATGTGCTTCCATTAGCATCCATTCTATGATTCCTTGTAGAGTAATATCCAGGGAAATAGCTATTACACTGAATGTTTGCCCCCATTTCCAGCAATTCCATATATAATGTAGTACAAGCTCCACTGAATAACACAGAACAAAAATAATGAGTGCACTCAATTCCAGTAAAAAGTTAATATGACACAACTAAAACTAATAATAGATTATACTTCCGTTCACTTGACAAAAAAGAACCATTTGCTGTACTTATTTTTATTCCCTTTTTTTTTCTTTTAACTTCTTCCACTAAATACAATACAACTTCAAGTGCATACTTTCCTAATACGTGACCAATAAAATGGAAATGCAGAATAAATTCAATCGAAAATATCAGTTTGGTTAGAATCTCCTCCTTGTGGCTTTCTATATTGCATAGAATGAACCTAATAAGTAGTTCTAAATCTCATATCAGAAAGAAGTACATCATCTTGAAACTACACTGCCAAAGAAGTTTTAGCAGGATCGTCCACTTGAAATTTCTGGACCCAAGCATAAATTTGTATATTCCACAAAAATCAAACTTGATGATAATTAAATTCAAATAAGTGGAAACTTTGTATGACCATCTATTTCAAATTCCTTGCTAACAGCAAATCTGGAAAAGTCAGCCTATTCTCATCACCTTTAGAAAATATCGATTTGGATTTAGATATTCAAGATGCAGATCTTATAAGATGAACAATCATTAAAATTAACAATAGCATAATTTTCTACAGATCTTGTCAAACAGTAAACTGGAATTGTCATAAAAAGGCTACTTAAAATAGAACAATACCTCTTGTACTATTTGCAGCCCCAAGTTTGAGAACATAATGAAGACTAATATCAGTAAAAGACTTCTTAGATGAACTTTTAGAAGTAAATGAACTAAAAAAAAACCCTTATCCACACTATTTTGATGCAATGCAAATGCTTTACACATCCCATGAACTCATTTTTCTTTTTTCCTTTAAAGAAAGGAAAAAAAATTCTTCAGAAGGAAAAGAAGCAATGTCAACATTAAAGAAACTGTTCGGCCACAGTCATCCACAATTAGAGTGTCAATTTCAAATTATAAAAGGAAATTCAAATAATTTGAGAAAACAATGAACGCATAGTGAGGTGCTTTTGGGTTTGGGGAAGAATGGGAATGCTATCATTTTAAGTGGTCAAAATTTATATGAAATTTCTGCATTATTAATTCAAAATATCCATCAAAAAGTCGAAGAAAGACCAAATGTAATCAAGAAACAAGAATATTCTACTAAAAGGAAACAAATTTAAACAACTGGAGAAAATCCAAAAAACAAAAAATAAAAAGATGAGCTAAGAATCAGATGCCCCATAGAGTAATCCATATACCATATATTAACAAGGAGTTCGAAAATTGAACACTTTTCTCAAAAATAAATAAATCAAGATATAAATAACTGATCTTTTTATACAAGAATATGCCTTGGGAAAGTTGAAAGCTGAGTGTCAAAGTCATAATGAAGATATAACAAAAAATTCCGTGAAAATTTCAAAACCGAAGAAAATTTTTCAGAGTATAAAAATTAATCAAGAGTAATGAAACAAAGAGAGAAAGCGTAACCCATCTAAACAAAATTCAGAAGTTCATGGAATACAAAATTTCCAGAACAAAATATAGGAGAGAAATGAAAAAGAGAATGAAACAAACCCAGTTACAGAAATGACCTTGAACTATCAAAACAATCATAATCATTTGGAAAAAGTAATTACCTCAATCTTTATAAACAATCCCCAGCTACCTTCCTCAAAAACCCATCAAAAAGTCACTCATTTTCACAACTCAACTGCCATGGATGATAAAGCACAAACAAAGACGAAGGAAGAAGAAGAAAGAGGAAGAAAAATACCCATGGATCAGGGAATCGGAAAATAAAGCAACAAAAAGAGCTCAAACATCAAAGTGGGCATTTCGGAAAGGCCATGAAAAGCAGATAAAATGGAGTTTTTGAATCCTGCTGGGACATTCTCTCAAGGAAGATATTGAGAGAGAGAGAGAGAGAGAGAAATCCCAGATAAGAAAATACACAAAATCAAACGAAACTTACATGGGAAGAGACATAAAAGTTGTAAACACCCAGTCTCTATCTCTCTCTCTCTCTCATCCTTAATCTTCATTCTCTCTCTCACTCTCTTTTATGTTTTTGTTTTTGGATTTTTTGACAAAATTGGGAATGTCTTAATAATATCAAAAATTTTATATAACAATTATATAGATAATAAGTACTAATATTTATATAGAATATATTTTAATCCTGATTATAAATTATTAAATTATATTTTATATAAATAATATAATATAACAATTACATATAATAATTTTTCTTTATGCACCCTTTAGATTCTTGGCACCATTTTTGTTTCTGCTAAGAAGAAAGTAAAAAAGAGAATATTTTTATAACAATTTTCTCTTGTAATAAAAAAAAAATTACAATCTTATTAAAATCAGAAACAATCTCTTAAACTACCTTGATTTGTCCAATTTCATTATTATAATTAGAATCTTTAAACATTACTTTAGTTACAACTTCTAACATTAGTCAGCAGTGGACCCCATTTCCACGATTATCAAGCATACTGATCTTGTGAATTTTCTATAGCTTTTCATAAATGACCCATTTCTTATCTTTAATTACACAAACCTCCACCATCGTTATTTATTATTTTTTTCTTTTTTTGCTTTTTCCTTTGCTCGGTTGTTTACGGTTAAACTTGTGAAATGAAAAGGACTACAGATTTTTCAAGGGACAAAATTGTAAAGCTATTTTACTCGTCATGCTTGAAATATATAGACTTTGTTATCCATTTTTTTTTTTTTTTTTTAAAATTTTGATGGGTGGTCTTGTTGGGAAACAGTTTAATGATAAAATAAATTTTTAGCACCGTTGCTTTTTGAATTTTATGTAAATTTATCAATTGTTATTTTATGTAAATATTGACAATATCATTTCAAATATTAGCATCGATGTTTCATGAATTTAATTATGAGAGATTAATACTGTTAATTTTTGGTAAGTTCAATAAATATATGAGCTAAATATAAAAATACATTAAATAATTGACAAATTCATGCAAATCACAAAAGACTATTATGCCAAAAAACTCTAATAAAATGATAATTTAAAAAATGATGTCATTTGAAACCGTATATTAATAAAAGTAATGATTTTTTTATACAATGATTCTGAAGTTCAATTTTCATCATAAAAAAAATAAGAAAATAAAATGGAGGGTGAGAGAAATCAAAGGAGAAGAATCAAGTTGAGTTGCTTACCTTACCCAACCATTGATTTCTCAATTTACCTCGTTGCCCATCCTCGCAAATTGACAGCAAATTAATATCGAATGGGAAGGTGACACATTCTAATCAAATAATTAATGATACAGTATTCTTAAAACTCTTTTGCTTTAACTAGAAATACCATACACCACAAGATAGCAATGTTGTTGGTTTGTCAATCTCATCATTTTGCCTATGCTTGAGTTATTAATTCATGACCCCACATCATTATTTGATCTTAATTTTCCAAAAATATGTTCAACTTTTGAAACTGGCAAAGCTATGAGAAATATAAGTCATGTTCCAAGTAGGATTGTAATAATATATCTATAGTGCTTAAAGTAATAATAAATAATATGTACATTTGTATAAACACATAAAGATGTAATAATTTCTTGTTCATCAGCTTAAATCACGAGGTAAAGGTGTTTTAATGATGAAGTCACATTGTTAATGTGTGCTAATAGAGTCACTTGCTACAATTAATAATGGTGTCACATTTTGAATGCTTGGTGATTGAGTCATTGCCAAGTTTTTGGAACAAAAAGAAAATGGGTTTAATTGCAACTGAAAATTATTTTGAACCAATTTGTTAAAAAATTGGTGAAGAAATCAAGTGGGGTTTACAACTAAACATATAAATTAAATTTGGTAAAACAGGCATGTATATTTGGAAATACTCATAATTCTTAAACCTCATTTAAATTGATTAATTAATTAGACTATTTTTAATTCAGCTACATAAGAACTTTTGGATCATTGTCCATCATCACAAAAAACATCCCCTTTAAAGATAAAAAGCAAAGAAGAGTCAATAAACAAAAGCCCCCCAATCAATTTCAACTTATTTAATTTGTATCATATTTAGAGGCTCGATAGAAGATTTTTTTACCAAACTTTTCAAGTAGTGGAAATCCTTTTGAAAAATTTGGTGTTCACATTCATAAATGAACTAAAATTTTCAACGACAACCCATTTTAGTTGAATTCATAGACTTCCCCACTATTTTTATCCATGTCCCATATATAGAATTTTTTTATAGTTAGAAGTCACCACTACTTCACGGAAAGGATAACAAAGATGGAACAAGACTATAGGACTGCCTTTCATGTTAAGAGAAATATGTTTTTTCCACATTTTCCATGCACCTTCCCTCACTCCCCCAAATTCCATTCTTCAATTTATCTCTCTTTTAGATTTAATCATAAATTACAATAAATTGTTTTTTTCATTTTAAAAATTATTAATTGACGACCTTCTATATATTGCTACATATGTATGCATCAATTGACTATCTTATTACTAACTATAAGTTGGTTTCATAATATGAAATTAGACTCAAATTGATTAATTTCCAAACTATTGTTCCTGTTCTATAATTATATTAAATGGTTTAAATGAGTTCTTTTTATAATATATATATATATATATATATAAATATTTACTATTGCTATAGATACTAAATTACTTATCAAATAATATAGTAGTAAATAATATATAAAAGTATGGAAGGCAATATTAGTATTGTTATAGTTAAAATTTAGCATTGGCATGGGTTCCCAATGTAAAATGCCAATGCCAATTCCAAATTTTTGCATTCACACTTAAATGATAAATTTCTTTATGGTTATGGAGCCGACAGATGGTATAAAAATCCATTTCTTTATTAGAGCCTACAGCCATTTAGGGAAATATTACTATCTGCGTATTTGGAAGTGCATTTTTATTAAACTTTATTTTCCATAGCACTAATTTTTGGTCAATTTTTGTCAAAAGTACTTCATAACAATATGATGAATGTTTAGTTACATACAGTACAAAATAAACTAAAAAATTAACAATTTTAAAGTTATTTATGGCATCTTGATATTCCTCATCTCATCGTTTGGAAAAACATCATCTAAATATGATAAATTTCAATATGACATATTAATTGGATAAAAATTTGTATAATTTTTTTAAAAGTTTGAATTTGTTTATTTCAATATAAAAATTCAATAAGTTGGATTTTAATAAATAAAAAATTAATACAACACACTATTGGACATAGCAAAAACATAAAATTTAGCTTAACACGCCACAATTTTACACGTGTTTTTAAAATTTTAAATTTATATATTTTAATATGAAATCTTAACAGGTTAGATTTGAGTAAACAAATTTTAATACAAATATGATATAATACAAAAATAAAACAATACCACATAACACATTACCAGATCTAACACCAACCATGCTACTTCTCTTTAAAAGCATATGTAATGCTTATTTTTATAATAAAAACACTTACTATGTTATTGCGAAACACATAACTAGGTGCGGTTGGAGGAGCCTGGAACTTTGGTCTGGGAGAAAGATGCCGGGGTGGTGGAGAAAAAGAGGATCTGTCTTGAGGAAACTTCCGAAAAAGCTCATAAGTCATGAAAGGGGTAGTTTTTTAGCAATGAAGAGTAACAGCAGGGGCCAGGAGACTTCCTCTTGAACCTTGGGAAGTGAAAGGAGAGGATCTAGGATCCTTGTTTTTGACATCTTCGGTGATTTGCTGGAGCTGGGTTTGAAGCTGTCAATATGACAATCCTATTAAGCTAATTGCTTATATAAACACAGGAGCTCATAAGACCATGATGAATCCATCTATCATTTCTAAGAAGTTCTGGGCAGAACACAAAAAATATTTCAAAGCTGCTGATGATAAGATCTTTAAAGTCGAGTTCATCATAAAAAGGAAGATAAGGATTAAGCTTTTTCACGGATGTATCATCTGGACACGAATCATTAGAAGTAAACTTCTTGATAAAGACCTTTTGATAAACATGGACGTTTACTTTTAAGCACAACATTTTCGAATTCTCTCGTTCAGAATTCGGTATAAAAATCAATTTTCTTTTACAGTGCTTATTGAAGTTTCTAGAGAAAAAAAAAAATTCAAACTCAGAACTAATTAGTGAAAAACGTTAATTTTCCATCACAAACCATACAACTTGTAATATGTATCAAATTTGAGCTGTCCAAATAAATCGTAAAAAGCTCAAATCACCTATCAGATAGCACGAGATTCATTATTAAAAAAAAAAAAATTTGAAAATACTGGTTTTGCTAGTATGATGGTCCTAAAATATTTGTAAATTTGACTCACTAGTAAACTATTGAAAATATACTTACAGATTTTGAATTCGACCAGATTTGAACAAATGTTCCTCAATATATTTATAATCCCTCTTTTAAAAATGGCCGTACCAAAAATTAATTAATATAATTATTTGAAATAAAAACTATTTATATATATATATGAACTAAATAAATAAACAATATTTAAACTATAGATGACACAAAAAATGGAGAAAAATGCCTATTGATACGACAATAGATAATGGTGTCGTATCAATGAATTCAAAAGGTGGATTATACTAATGTATATGGAAGAAGAAAAGAACAAAGCAAATGGAACCTAATATAATATGCAAAAATATTGGCGAGAAGGAATATTTATATTCAGTTTTAAACCATTAGAAGACGAGCATATGCCTACCAAAAACGTAAGCAAATACAATTAGAAAAAAATTCAATTAACATAGACTTTTTCCTAGGTGACAAGAAAAAATAAAATTAGTACAAGTCAAAATTTTTGGAATTTTCAAAATATGATTATCAACCCCCCCCCCCCCCTTT
>QANX01003110.1:16423-42402 GCA_003254975.1 Ochetophila trinervis
TTTTTTTTTTTTTTGGTTTGCTCTTGTTTTCAGTATTTTGTAGACATATTTTGTGTCTTAAATTTGGTTTCAATAAAATATTAATTTCTTAATAATAATAAAATAATATTATGATTTTTTTGTGTTGAAAAGAATTTTATAAATTGTAATATATTTAAAATGAATTTTCATACCTCCTGTATAACTTAATTGGTAAAATTCTATTTTAGTTAATTGCCACCAGGGACCTTTTATGTAAATATGAATAAATTAGGCCCCTTTCCAAAACTATAGTAAAATATAGGGAGCAAAAAGAATCCTCAGTACAAATTTCTTTAACAAAATATATATTGCGGCGAAAATTCTTTGGTGGGCCCCACACTCGTTCCTTTGCTTTCGCTGTCCAATCCCGATGTCGACCTTCCTGGACTTCCTTTTTAATAACTCGACGCGAGTTTCATAGAAATATACAATAATGCCACTATCGAATGACTTATCTGCCCCCAAATTGTCCCTTTCTTTGCTTCTCACTCTCCAAGATCTGCCTTTGGGCCCCAGAACGGTGGGCCCCCACTTATCTCCTCCATTAAAAGTAAGCCTTTTTCGGCTTTCAATTCTTTCACCTGGCTTTAGCTGGTGTTGGCAATCAGGTTTAGGCGTGTGCATATTACTATGGTGGTCGCACTTTTTGTTGCCAATTATGACCGTTCCTTTTGCACAAGATTAATGTTAAAACTCATTATAAAATTTGATGTTATTGGAGGTTTAGTTTAAATACAATTTAATTTTTCAGATTTAAAATAATTTTTCTTTTAATTGATGCATTTAACATTTTATCATTTATACACTTGGTATCTTTTATACTTATAAATGTGCTAGTTGAAAAGTTTAAAATATGAAAGATTAAATTGTAATTAGCTCAAATTTTAAAGAATTTAGATGGAATATTACTTTTAATTTATTTATATTTATAAATGTTTAACCCAACAGTTGCAGATGTAATTTAATTCCCCATAAATTAAAAGTGTAAATTTAATTTGTATATTTACGTAGGAGGTAATTATCAAGAAAGTTAACGAAAGTTATTTAAAAGAAAATTGGAAGTGACATAAAAAACAGCAATGAAAATCAATTTTGTTCTAATTATGTTATTTTTGAACCGTTTTCTTTTTTTGTTTGTTTTGTGGCTTACAACGAAATTCTATTTAAAAACAGCAGCGGACTTGGACATATCATATGGGTTGCAACTTTTCCAGGGCATATGGCCCAAGAAAGTGAGGCCCTGTTTCTGTCAACTTAAACAAAAAAAAAAACAAAAAATTCAATTTTCAGATTGTATCAGACTTCTTTCACTTTTCTCTCAAATGTTTTTCATATTTTTGTCCCTCTCCTTTTCAATTCATATCATCTAATTTCAATTCATCAAAAAAAAATCATCTAATTTCAACTTAAATTAACTAATTGATATAATTACACAAAAATAACTAGTTTCTTTTATATTAATTACTTTTACTGCTTATATACGTGTGTGTGTGTGTGTTTCACGTTCATTTTTTTGTTGAATAAAAAAAATATCTCCTGGTAATATCATGCTCAACTCCCGGATTCATAAATGTAAATGTTGAACCGGCATTCTATCGCTAAGCTATCACATTTGGTGGTTTCTCATGTTCACTTGTTAGTTTGTTTTATTTGCATTTATTAAAAAAGAAAAAGAGGAAATGGTATAAGAAATAGAATGATCAATAAAATATGGAAATCTTATCTTGTAAATTGCTAATTTAAGACCTACACTTTCACAATTTGTTTATTTAATAGTTACAATATAAGGTATTGATGATGATTGCAAATTTTACCATGATGGACTTTCTTATTATGGGTGTATGAGTCTTAATGTTCAAGTCAAATTTTTGGTGAGTTTCATGTAAACCTTATATGGGATTTTTTTTTTTAAAAAATTTTTTGGGTTTAATGTAAGAGTAAAGATAAAAGGCATAGACCAACTTTGAGTATTAAGAAAAAAAAAAAAATTCTTCAATAACAATAATGAAAATTAAAAGAAGAAAGATACTAATAATTAATGTCATGCATGCATATCTATTAGCATCAATTTTTTTTATTAGGAATATTATGAATGCCCATCATTATAATATGAAACTCTCATATTGATTTTCATTCATGTACAAACTTGTAACTCTTGTAATATATGTAACTACTATTGAATATTGATTGATTATTTATCAAGACAATTTTTTTTTTTTTTTTTTTTTGTAACTTATGTCTATGTATGAGCTTATAGATACATGCTTTGAGATGAATGAAAAATAAGCTTAATGAGATGAGAACATATTTCTTTACTTTCTCTATTTGTTCTCTATATTTTATATTGTGTTATTTATATATTGTTGTTAATCTAGTTAGTTTATAACATTTTGTTACCATTTAGAGGTGGAATATTGACAAAGAAAACAATGGACTTTTCTACTGAATGTGAGACCATCAAGACGGGGAGACTATTTTTAACAATTAACTTGCTAAATATTACCAATATCAAACATAGAAAGATATAATTTTAACCAAAAATATAATTTTAATTTTTTTTTCATTGAGAGTACTTCAATCAATTAGGAAGGGGATCACATAGAATTGAAGTAGACTGGCTATTTAGAACCCATGAAAATGAAATCAGCCAATGGGAGACAAGGATGGCCATCAAGGCTAGCCCTATTATGATATGTTTCCACTTTGGATTCTCAATTAGATGTTCATGATGGTCCATACCTTTTGTGTCCTCCTTTCGATCATGATCAAATAAGAAGTTGATAGATGTCTACTATTAATGCATTAATTCCCACAAGGACATTTTCAAACATCAAGTTGCACAATAATATTATTGCATATTACAAATTCTCACAAACCCATATTTGGTTATAGAAAGATGAATTATATGAAATGACAAGTACCAGCATCAAATAACATGTGCTATGTGAGAATGTGATTTAGCTAAGCTTCAAAAAGTATAATGGCAAATTGTTTCTTTCATATGATTCCTCCACTAAGGATAAGAATAGATCAAAAGCTCTAATTAATATTAGGGGCTTGGTGACTCAGCTAGCTTCATGTCTATCAATTTTCCCATATGAATTGCAAAATGTATAAGCAGTTTATAATATAAAGTCCGAGTGGCGATAGTCAGTCTTGTTGTAAATTCAAATTAAAAGACGTTTAGTTAAAATATGTGGATTTTTTTTGGGTATATATTAAAATATATGGACTTGAAAAATACTTATCGAGATAAATTGTTTAATAAAATAAATAAATAAATAATAATCATCTCTCATTTTAGAACAAGAGATTATAACCACTTCAGATCCTGCTTCAATCAGAACTGGAGCCCCAAATTATCATATGTCCAAAAAAAAAAAAATAAGAACAAAAGAATAAAAAATTAAAAGTTAACAAGAAAGATGTACATATCACAAAACCATGTTGCCAGAGATATACATAAACTAAAAGGATATAAAATGACAATGATGTGCTAGTAATTCACTTTGACAACCAAATTAATGCATTAAGATTTTGCATATCGACAGGCCAGGCCAGCTCAAAATAACACCATAATCCAGTATATCTAGTGCAAAGCCTTGGCTCCACAAACCTGGAATGGTCTACAATCAAACAAACATATTCATTTGTGGTACACTAGCTTTGCCTACACATATTCTTAATTAAATAACTTCTCTTAGATAAACCCAAAAAAAAAAAAAAAAAAAGTCTCTTTCCAACACTTTGCTGCTCTGATTTGCTCACACAAAAAAACTTAAAAGAAAAAGAGAAGAAGAAAAAAAGTAAAAAACAGTAGCAGAAATTTTTCTCCATCACAAACTACACTAGAAAAAAGCTCTGGTTGGAAAATATATAGTAGGAAGTTGCTGTTTTATTTGTTAACTGGGTATTTCCGAGCATTTTTGACTATCTTTGTCAGTGCAGCTTGACCAAGATCAAGACCACAGACATCAGCCAAACGAACAAGATAAAGCAAAACATCAGAGAGCTCTTCTTCAAGATGTTCTTTGTCATCTGAAGTCCAATTGGGAAGTCCTCTTGCAACTTCACCTTTCCATTGGAAAATCTCCGAGAGCTCTCCAACTTCCCCAACCTGCAAAAACATAATGTAGACACAATATAATCCACGAATTACATGTAATTGGATGTTAGACGCCAAACATATGATTTCTTTATATATATTTATACATATTCTATCATTGTAAACCATGACAAATTGACCCAAAAAAAGAAATCAAAGAAAAATTTAATAGATTTGTAATATTGTTGAAAACCCATGAAAAGATTAATGATGATGGTGGATAATTACTAGTGCTAGAAGGAGATTCCTTGGACTGTGGTATTGATCCCAACCTCTTACTTCAGCAAACTCAGCAAGTCTATCTCTGAGTTCTTGAAGTGAAACATCCTTATTAGTTGTTCTTGAACACTCATAAGAATTCTCCATCTTTTTTCTTTCTCTAATACCAGCTTCTTCTAGTTTTTTGCTTCGCCTTATGCTCATGCATGACCTAATTTAAAGAAAATCTAAAGAAAAAGAGAGAGATGACTTTGATGGCTTCCAAGTGTTTTGAATAATATTTATATTTATTTTTTGGTTCCAAAATCCGATGGACTCTTTGGTATAGTGGAAGGGCACTTGAGTGTACCCTGAAAACAGTATCATGTGAAGTATAGCAAAGATGTCCCCATCTTTCAATCTATGACTTGAAATCACTTACTCTCCCACCTCCAATTTTTTGTTTTTGGGTATTTGATGTTTGACTGAAATATAAGAGAAAGGTTAGTAACCTTTCGGTTTTGTATTATTTTGTTTTGGCTTTAGGAATAAGATGAAGAGAAAAGGAGAAGAGAAAACATGAAGTTTTTTGTTGTAAGATCTTAGCAATTCATTTCATTGCATTTTAATTATTGTATTTATAGATATATTACATGGCATTTCTTTTGTATTAAAATAAAACAAAAATATAATTGAAATACCTTATGGATAATATCAAACTATCTGCCTAAAAATGATATTTTTTTAGAATTTTTGCATTCAACTTTGATTTCTTATTCAAACAAGAAATGAAGGCTTCATATGCTTAATTTTTGCTACTTTAGATACTTCTCATCTGTGCTCCAATAGCTGACTAAATAAGGAAATGTTGGTGAGAGTACATATTGTACTGAGCCACATTTTGCTATTTGTGGATATTTGTCACTTTCGGACATGGATGAGTCCGAGTATAAAATTTTGAATGAAAACTTAGATGAGGCAAGAACTTCTCATTTCCTTGGGAATACTTTGTCTTAACATTCAGTGTGTATGTCTAGGACATTTTGAGAGAAAGATTTATTGGCTTGGCATAGTGACTTGGACAAAAATTATTACCTGAGACAAGTTATATTGAACCAATATATCATCCTTGGACATTTTATTCTTAGACAAAGAATTATTTTAAAACTCGGACATACATGCATGTGTGACAAAATCAACACTTTTTTAACAATATACACATCAATTAGCCCATAACCCCATTTTGGCTTCGGAATTCGCTTGTACATACATACTCACATACATTCATATGTGCATATGTATATGCAAAAATACATATGTACATACAATTTACTGTACTGGGCAAAGTCACCCAACATTTGCTAGGCAACAAGGAGTATATATGACGAATATATAAATGAAAGAAATAGGAAATAAATACACGTTATGGGCTTTGGATGACCCGTTGTATATAAACAAAGGAAATATGACAAGCCATCCAAAGCCCGCCGTATTTGTTGCTTCTTATCCAGTAAAGACAAGCTCTATATATATATAGTATCAAGACGTTGTTATGACTGTTTTATGGTCATGATGTCACTCATCAACCATTGGATTGCTTCAAGGGTTGAGATTTAAAGATATATTTGGGATTTAAATAAACTCATACTAGGTTCACATTGCCTTCCTAGAGTTTTAGTACTTCACCAAACTCATATAGTCCGCCAAACTTCATTATATCTCAGTCTTTGAAGCAATCCAAAGACTAATAAGTGACATATTGACCATAAAACGGTCACGACATTTTGATCATAGAAGGACTATATATATATAGTCAAACTCACATCAGGTCAACCAAATAGTTTTAGCACTAGATATTTCATTATTAGTTTTTGGATCACATTAAGAGCTAGGATTTAAAAAAATCCAATTACTAACCATATATGGATTTTGTGACATATTAAAAATTTATTTGGGCAAAGTGAATTATGTATAAACTAAGATGACCATGGATAAATGTTTAAATTTCAACACTTTAAAGCAATCCAAAGGCTGAAAAAAGAAAGTCCTAGTGGTAAAGCCATTAGGTCAACCTGATAGAAGCCTAATGGTATGCGTATATGAGTAATGTTTTGTTTGAAACATTTTTCCAACATAATATGAAAACATGTTCAAGCCCCTAATTGGACAAATAGAAACCTTAGCATTTGTCATGTCACAAGGAGCTCAATATAAAGTAAAAACTATTAGTGTATATTAGCCTTTTTTCAAATTATAAAGTTGTGGGAAGCTATTGTGATAGAAGTTATATGTAGAGTAAATTACATGTGGGGTACCCGAACTATAGCGTGTTTTACACTTAGGTATCTGAACTTTTTTTCATTGCAAACAGGTACCCAAACTAACAATTTTGAAACACGTTAGTACTTTTCGTCATTTCCATCCATTTTTCCTCGTTTAAATCACATGCAAACCACGTGGGGAGAAAACCCAAGGGCAAAAGGCTTCATTTTCTCTCTCTCTTCTTCCTTTTTCTCATGACCATTCGGAAAAAAAAAAAAAACAAATTTAGGAAAAAATTTGAAAAAGGCCCTCCAGTTTTTCACTCCCAGCATCGCAAACCCCTGTGGTTCTTCCTCCCCTGCTCTTCCCTCTCCACCGCCGCCTCCTCCGTCTTCCACATGGGATTTTTGAACCCTTCGCAAGCTCGCTTGAACTTTTCTTGGAAAATTCGCTCACCACCGAAGGCAGAGCAGCGGTGCTCGGCGCGATGCGGTGGTGGTGGCCTCCCATTCCTCCTCCGCCGCCGACCTGGAAGAAGAAGAATAAGGAAGAACAGAGAGAGAAAATGATGCCTTTTGCCCCTGGGTTTTCTCCCCACGTGGTTTGCATGTGATTTTAACGGGGAAAAATGAACGTAAATGACGAAAAGTACTAACGTGTTTCAAAATTGTTAGTTCGGATACCTATTTGCAATGAAAAAAAGTTAAGTACCTAAGTGTAAAACACGCTATAGTTCGGATACCCCACATGTAATTTTCTCTTATATGTATTTTTTAAATTCATTTTTGTCGTTGTACTATTAGTATATGATGATGTATCAGCCCTTGTTGTTGAGAAATATTACAAGGAATACTAATCTCATATTTTTGTTTTCTTAACATGGTATCAAAATATTTTTTGATCCAGTGTTTTTCAATCATGTGTTTAACTAGTGGATCAATGAGTTCATTAGTGAACTCTTCAGGCATGTGCTTTCTGCTTCATCTGTTGAACATCAAGATCTTCTAAGTGAACTTATTTCAATGGCTTCAATTGGCTTTTGCAGCCATCGAAGGTAATCTCATGTTACCTTATATTCAGTCTTCTAACTCAACACCAACTGAATTTCTCTCAGAATTAGACAAGACTCCTGAGAATGAGAATGGTTCTTTTATAAATTGGAACTAGTTTGACCAAGCGTTCCTTTGATGGTTGGTGGAATTGATGATACCGGATACAACTCCAAATGATAGGTTGCAAACAACAAAGAAAAGAGGAATGGCCATTGCATATTACCTTTTCAAGATGAAAGAATACGTTGATGCTCTAGCTTCTACTGATCATATTATTTTTGAAAATGATTAGATTTTATATGTTTTAGGAGGCTAAAAATCTGAGAATGATGCTTTCGTTATCTCTTTAACCATTAGTACTGATTCTTTGAAGTTACAGGATGTGTATTATGTTGATTACTCATGGAAGTAGGATAGATATTCACCATTCTCATGTTTCTATTGATTCTCTATAGGTGAATGTTTCCATTAAAGACAGTGGATCACAGATGTCTAGCCAGACAATAGGCCAATCAATTAGACAGTCACAGAGTTAGTCTTGTCAGTCTAGTGATGGGCGTTCATCTAGTCGTGGACATGGTTGTGGAGGATGGAATATGCTAGAAGATGATATTTTTGGTGATTTAAAATCAAACAAAAATTGAAGTGGAAGCTGGAGTTGCTGTTGGTGTGCCTAATTGAGAGATAATGCAACATGTTTTTTGTTTTAGTTTTTGCTTCTAGCAAGTTTAGTTAGTTTATAAATTCTTTTGTGAGTCAAGTAACAAGTTGGTTGTGTATTTAGGCATGTGAAGTGCTAGAATTGTGGCATTTGAGGGTGTAGCCCAGTGGTAAGAGCCAGTGGAATCATCACACATGCGAGTACGAGAGTTGTGGTTCGAATTTTTGTAGCCTCATTTGGACTCAGGTACTCCTCTCAACTGCTACTGCACGAGAGAGAATAAGATTTTAGCGACACGGGCTCTCATCGTAGACTCCTATTGAGTTAAAAAAACGTCTGGGCCGGTCCACTTGCTAAATATCTCCTGGGCTTATGACTCCGCTACGGGTAGGTCATTTTCATTTAGAAAAAAAAAAAAGAAATGCCAGAATTGTGGCTTTATTAAGCTAAATTTATAGGATATTTTGTATAAAAATTATTTTTTATTTGCATCACATGCTATTTGCAGCGTTGGTAAAACAGTGAACAATAGTCACTGTTGGTTCATGCTTTATACAAAACCATTTTTTCATGAAAAGTGATGCTTTTCTCTGCAACTTTTACTTATTCTTCCTATCTTTGTGTAAAACTCTCAGTTATTCCCTCGAACACGGTATCAAAGCTTTTTTTTTTAATCTTTGAGAAGGCAAAACTTATTTGCACAACGAAAGGAAAGTAAGATAAACGGTCATTTACCCGATAGTTAAGAAAACTAGAGAAGCTTTAAACCCTTTTATTCTCATTTAGAGATGGCTTCAACTTCATATTCTGCCCCATCACCACCAGTCTTTATTGGTAAAAACTACAACATTTGGGCCATTAAATTGAAGGGTTAATTTCAATTGCAGCCTCTGAAGTTTGGCTTAAATCAAATTTAGTCTTTCAAGTTTATGACAATACATATGCAGCTCCAATTGAAATATGAAATTACCATTATACAATTGTCCAACTATTATTGAAAAAAGAATATATATTTTAAATCAAGGGTATAATGGTAATTGCATATGCATCTAGGGGCTGCAGAGTATTGTCATAAATCTGAAGGACTAAATTTGATTTAAATTAAACTTCAGGAGCTGCAGTTGAAATTAACTCTAAAATAAAAGCTTATCTCCAAGCTTTTGATATTTTGGAGGTCACTGATCAACGAGTGGAGCAAGAACCCTTTAGAGCAAATCCAACAGTTGCTCAAATAAAGCAACACAGTGAAGAAGTGTCAAAGAAATATAAAGCTTTGGCTACCATTCATTCATCTATCTCAGATGCTATATTTATCAAGATTATGGCTTGTTCTAAAACAAGGAAGCTTGGAATAAAGTCAAGGAAGTATTCCAAAGTAGCTCCAAAGCATGGTAAATGCAAGTACTAAACCTAAGGAGAGAGTTTGAATCTCTCAAAATGAAAGAAACTGAGAAGGTGAAGGATTTTGCAAAAATGACTCTCAATTGTGTGAATCAAATTAGAGTTCTTGGAGCAGAACTTTAAGACAAAGGAGTGGTGGAGAAAGTTCTTGTTAGTCTTTCCGAAAGATTTGAAGCCAAGATTTCTTCGAGTGAAATTTATCTCACAAAGAGCTGAGATTTAAAGATATGTTTGGGGTTTTGAATAAACTCACATAGAACTCACTTTGCTTTTCTAGAATTTTAATATCTCATTAAACTCATATAGCCTACCAAAACTTTATTAAATTTCAGCATTTAAAGCAATCCAAAAGCTATAAGAGACATCTTGACAACAAAGTTACAACGTCCTGATCATATAAGGACTATATATGTATATATAAGTATGAATAAGTATTTATGAGTAAGTCTTTTATTAGAGAATTCTTGATTTAGTTAAATCAACTATGCTTATGTATGGTATGTGACAAGGTAAAGTTATAATTGTTAATTGAGTCCAAATTTAAAATTCTAAAGGGGATGTGTCAACTCTTAGCTCACTATCCACATAAGTATTTCTCACTTCTCACTTAATAAAGTTCGAGAATCTCTTATTATAATTTTTTTTGTAGGTATATATATATATATATATATATATATATATAGAACTGCTAATATGGGTGACGTAGTCCATTATTTAATGTGCGACAACTCATATTAGCCGTCTAATACGTATACTCAAATGCATTGACTGTGTAACTATTCACATCAGATGGCTGATATGGATTGTCGCTCCATTAAATGGTCGGCTATGTCGTCCATATTAGCAGTTCTGTATATATATAATACAATTCTTCTATGGTCATGATGATATATGTCTGCTCTTGGGTTGCTTCAAGGGCTGGGATTTAGTGAAGTTTTGATGGACAATATGACTATATGAGTTTGATGAAGTATTAAATTCTAAAAGAGTAAAACCTCAAACATATTTTTAAATTTTAATCATTGAAGCAATTTAAAAGATGATAAGTGATATCATGACTGTAAAGCAGTCATAATATTTTAACCATAAAAGTTTTATATATATACATACATATATATATATATTTAATTATACCATTTCTCTATAGATAGTAATGATAAACTGGGCAACCTCAAACATCTTATATTGCCTTGTAGATGTTCAATTATATTTTAACCATAGGATATTTTACTCTAGAGTATGTGTAATCTGACATAGGACAACATAAATTACCGGACATCGCCTAGCTAGTAGAATAAAATATTCTCTACAGAATCCAAGTCTCAAATCCTATAAGAATCTAGCTTTGTGCATTGGGCATTTTGAATTCATATACCCTCCACCAAGCATATGATGGATTGTGATATTCTCATAACAAGTATTATATATATATATATACACACACACATACATATACTTGAAGAATTATAGATGCTTTTATTTCTATTTCTTGATGTAATCCAAATTTTTTAAACAAAATTATAAAACAGCATCATTGGTCTATGCCGTAGTGTACAAAAAAAATAATCCCAGAGAACTTTGTAAATTCCAATATAAACAACAAACTAAGAGATTTGATTTATCGAATCATGTACTCGATGCCCCTATACATTGTCATGTTGTTCTTATAGCATGTCTTTTCTGTTCTGTGCCTCTGAAATTTCTGGAATTTTGGTTATGATATTCGGACAATTGTCTACATGTAATTCCACCAAATTTCTAAATCTATAGTGCATTTTTACCTATATATATTCTATACGGAAAGAAAATAATATATGTAAGGTTTTCGTTTAGTTTATTTTATTTTATTTTAGATTTAAATACACTTTAATATTTTTTAAAATTTAATTTGTTCACGTAGAAATTTTTATAATTAATCTGTGCAAATTGATACTTTCTAAATTGAAAAAAATTATATTTTTGTCATATTTAGTTAAAACTGATAAATTTCGTGAATTTAGAAGTTACGTGCATAACATGTGACTTTCAAAATTATTTTTTTATTGTACCAAAAATCAAAAAATATGAAAAAAAATTTTAAAATTCATTTATAATTTTTCTTTCTATTTTTTATTTTTTTTTGTATAATTAAAAAAAAAAAAGAAACGAATTTTTAAGATAACTTATTATGCATATGATTTTTAAGTTGACAAAATTCATCAATTTTAACTTAATTGGATAAATGTGTAATTTTTTTTTAATTTAGAAAATATCAATTTGTACAAATTAATTGTAAAAACTTTTATGTAAATAAATTTAATTTTAAAAAGTACTAAAATGCATTTAGACTTTTATTTTATTGTTTTGCTTTGCGACATTTTTGCCCTTTGTGTGTATCCTATTTCTCTCTCTTTCTCTTTAAAATTTCGCTTAGTGAGAAAACCGATGAAAACCCAGTTGGAGAATTAGAGAAAAACACCATAGAAAACATAGATTTACTCTCTTTTAGAAAGAGTTTAATCGTTGGGAATTCTAACTAGTTCATATATATTAACCTTAGTGGAAAAAATAATAAATTTGACAATAATCACACACATGATATATATACACATATATATACACATTTTTTGGCGTTAATAAATAAGGTATAGTTATGGTAAGCATTAACCGCCAACACACCCAGTCTAGGTTTTTGAATTGAATTCAAATATAAATTATTATTTTATTTAATGGTTCTGTTTTTACCACGTAAATATTTCAGATTTAAGTAAATTAAAAATTACATGATAAGAGACTTACTATAAATAAATATAAATATATATAGATAAATAATAATTGTTAAATGTGAATATCTACAAGTTATTAACTTACAAATGCCATTTTTTCTATTTGCGATTAGAAATATATTTTCAAATATAAATTCCACCACATATGGAGAGTCATGGATCCACAAATTATTAACTTGCATATCCACACCGTAAAAGCTATCTAACATATTTGCATTTTCTTTAGGAAAAAATACTTTGGTAGTATGAGTATTCCATATGCCTTACTTACATGTAAGACGTGAATAAAGCAAATCATAGGCTCGTCCAAAATTCTATTTCTTTAGCTATCATTTTCATGGTATGAAATTGCAAAAAATTATAGTGGAATAAGCCCATATACTTTTTCATTCACATTCATGTGTGAGACCCACATAGCGAATTCTACTCTTCTCTGAGTAAAAGGCGTCTGTCCCACTCAACTTTTTTTCTTTGAAATTGGGTAACTTTGATCTCAAACTGGTTTTATGGCCATTATGACAATTCTGTCTCTGGCCATTCTAAAGATTGCTTTGGCCCTACTTCAATATCAAATTGACTATAGAGATTATTCCCAACTTTCTCGTTCATCTTTCCACCTAGTGCTCTATTTTTAATATTTCTATTAATTTTTTTCAGCATTAAGAGTTATTCTTCATGATGATGAGATGATTTACATTTGTTGAGTTAATACTTACACAAGGAACACGTTCCTAACACTGCAAAAAGCATAAATACTGCTAAGTAGGTTTTTATATGCAGTTCAAATGAAAATCATCGTTATGTATTTAATATCATATGGCAAGCTTATAAATTTCAACTCCTAATTAGTATATAAATTTAATTACACTTTAATATTTTTTTAGTTTTGGAAAGTTGTACTTTTCACTATCAATTTTAAAAAGTTTAAATTTAAGCTTTTAAGTTTCAATTTTTTGCATTTTGGTTAAATTGCATTTTGGTCAATTTGTTGTAATATTAGTTTTAGAGTCATGACTTCATTTTATAGTCTATGGATTGCTTTAAAGCTGAGATTAGAAATACATTTGAGGTTCATTAAATCCTGACAAAGTTCATTTTTCTCCAATAGAATTTAGTATGTCAACAATTTCATATTTAATTACTAATTAAATTTTATATCTTAGCCTTTTATGTGATCCAATAGTTAATAATTTTTTTTTTAAAACTATTAGATCAACCTAAACTTGAGCCTGATTATATATATTTATGTATATATATATATATATATATATATATGGAGAGAGAGATATATTTTCTATTATTCAAATATATGGATGAAATTACTGTTTGGATTGTCACTAAAAATTTATTTTTAATGATAGTTTTTTCACCACTATAAAATATGGTCAAAAACATCGGATAAATACCGATGTATTAAGTGTTTAAAACGACGGACACAAACCGTTGTGAAATCAAGCGTAGTCAGAAACAAATATGACGATGAAAAACCGATGTCTAAATCTTTGATACGATGGACCAAACCGTCGTTTTAACAATGCCAAAACCAGTTGGATGCCACGAGACAAACATATAAACGACGAGCTTCAACCAAACTGTCGTTTATATGTGTCCATGTGGCAAGGTATAGTCGACGGTTTTTTCCATTGAACTGTCGTCTATACTAAGATTTATACACGACGGTTCTATCAGTGGACCGTTGTTTTTTTTTCCAATGGCTTTTATATATTAATTATATAAAATTGTAAACAATTCTAATTAAAATAACATTATTAATTACAAAATAATACTAATTAAAATAACAATTCTAATTACAAACCTCTTATACATAATTACTAATTAAACCAAAAATCTCATATACAATTTTTCACACAAAATATGCTCAATGTATGCACATGTAGTTCATACTTATTATCGAGTTTAATATATATCATCGGATAGTTTATACAATTATCGATTATATACACAATATACAAATTAACAACCAACTTAACAAAATACATTTAATATTCAAACAAAATAATGCATTATATTCAATATTCAAACTTTCTAATGCAAGGGTTAGGCTCGTCATATACAAATTAACAACCAGACGAACATAATATATTCAATATTTTGCACAGATATAAACATTTTCATGGAATAATTCATTCATAATTTGTTAAAAACAATTTAAATAAATTTTCTAGTACTCACCTTAAAATTTTCAAGTTGAAAAATCATAAATATTTTGTGAAATGAAGCAATAATCCGACTACAATGGAGAAAATGAGCAACATCGGCGACTTGAGTGCTTAGGATTTCTAGAGAAATGGGGGACTTTGGTGCTTAGGGTTTTTGGAGAAATGAGAGAAAATAAAAGATAAGAAGGTGTGTAATGAAGAAAACACGAAGCCAAAATGACGGAATAGAGATAGACCAGTCATTTATACCTAATAACACGGCGCCAAAACAGCACCGTTTTGATAAAAATGACGGGTCTAGAGCTAGGCCTGTCTTTTTTTTTTTTTTTTGAACCGTCATTTTTGACCAAGAAGGGGTAAAAATGACGGGCCATAGATAAGCCCGTTGTTTTTACCCAAATAACGACGCCGTTTCAAGTAAATACAATGGTTTTGCCCACGGAACTGTTGTTCTATCCTGCTAAAAATTGCCAACCAAGACACGTACAATCCACGTATCTTGGGGCAAATGAAGGTTTCATTTGGAGCCATCGTATATAGCCTACAACCAAGATACGTGACATCCACGTGTCTGGGACATTATAAACGACGGTTCTCGTAGGGAACCGTCGTTTATAACGTAGACTAAAAATTACGGTTCTAGTGGGAACTGTCGTATATAGCCTACAACCAAGACACGTGAAAGACACGTGTCTTGAGGCATTATAAACGATGGTTCCTGTGGAGAACCGTCGTTTATAACCTACTATAACAACGACGGTTCTTACATTTTTTTTATGTGACAGACCGTCGTCTTTATCGTTTTCAAAATTTGTAACCGTCATTTAAGTGTATCAACATTGGTTGTCTCCGGTCACCGACGTTTATATAGAATTAAGAGACGTCGTATATGACTTCTTTCTGTAGTAGTGTTTTATTGCGAAAAATAAATTACCAGCAAAAATAAATTTTAAATTTGTCATTAAAAATAAATTCTAAATAACAACCACGACATAAATTTCATTTACATAGAACTCAGAGCAACTTTTTTGTGTCCCCTAAATATTTTTTTTTTCTTTTTTTTTTTGGGGTGGGGGTGGGGGATACAAAAGCCCTAAGAAATCTTCAAGTGGGCAATCAACAAATTGCACCAACCCAATGAGGAATCTTCATTTGAGAATATAAAAACCATGATCTTTTAATTACTTAGCCCACAAAATCCCAGTCAAATTTTTAGGACAAGATGTCACTGTGTCTTGTGCAATGAACCAGCTTCTATAAATCATATTCTTCAGGTGACAAAACTTTTCTCCTCTGGGTCACTATAGTCTATATCCATCATCAAAAGAATCTGAATTCCTGTCCACTAACCAACATTCCTATTATACCATTTTTGAAGAACGGTTCAAAATAATATGCTTTCCTTATTTTCACAAGACGATGGCTTTCATTGCTCTCCCTCTTGCCACTTTTTGCAATTCTTATCTCGGCTTTCTCATAAAAGGCTATAGTCAAAATTAGACCTTCTCATTGGTTCCCTCGATCAATCGACGGTGGCCTATTGAAATATGTACATAAATTATTTGCTGGCTGCTTAAGATCTGATTATATGCAATTTGTAGATTATATATACAAACGGAATAATATGTAATAAAATGTTAGATGCCTAATATAAGCTGAACGATGACACCGCGTAGATATATATTGATACAATTGAGAATAAACCACTTATTTTACGGGAATCAAGAAGAGAGGGACATGTATTATCAAAAAAGAAAAAAAGAAAAGAAAAAAAAAAGCGAGTGACATGATTACAAGAAGATCTAAATAAAGAAGTTTCAACGTTAGTATTTTTTGAGAATGTGAATTGTGTCTATTTAGTGCTCTTTTAGGGTTTTTTTTTTGTTGGTAAATTTGCTCTTTTTGGGTTATGTAAGAGGTAAAACATATGATCTCATGAGTACAAACTAGCTAGGGGCTGACCTTCTAATAATACTTAACAGGACTACAAGCTAGCTTTAGCTTGGTATGAAATGCATTTAGAACTTACAAAAGCTTCACGCATGCCATTCAGTGACAGCTATCTCCCACTAAAATGAGTGCTTATTCCACACTTGTAGATTTTGGGAGGCCCAAAAAAATAAAAATAAAATAAAATAAAATAAATACCTTGTGGGTTTTTGAAATATTTGTTATATGTTCCAGATTGGGACTCAAGAAAGAAAGCACCCATTTGTAATTGTCACCTCTCTGCCTCCTTCATTAAAAAAGGTTTTCTATTAAATGCAAGAACAAAGATAAATAAATAAATAAATAATTCATTTGTTAATTACTTCATTCAAAGTGGTCTCTAAGGCAATGTGTTTTTGTCTTGTTTTTAAGATCAGATTCTTTGTTTTCATATCCAGGACCAAGAAATGGATTGGTTAAAAAAAAGGATTAAAGTATTTTCTTTATTTAGGTCAAAAATTCAATCAAGAATACTCTGGTTTACTTAATCGATGCAGATGGACATACCATTTGAAATTTCAAGCGATACATCAATATTTACCACTCTTATAATTTTTATTCACAAAAAAATAAAAAATAAAAAATTATTGTTTTCAAACTAAGCCAACTACCCACCACCCAAAAATGTCTGTAATCTTTTTTCCCATATTGAGTTTATTACTTAATAATACTTCCCAAAAATCTCATATTTCCATAATAAATCTAGTAGAATAATAATTTGAGGCAAAGTGAACATTTTAGAAACAAGATCTCTCTAAAACTATATATTCACCAAAAAAATTCTCTCTAAAACTTTAGATTGTTTCACCCAAAACAAAAAAAGACAAAAGGAAAAGCACCCAAAAGATATGGACTAGTAGTATATCACGGCTTGTGCTAGTTAATGTAGAGAGATTTCTGTCGTGTATTCCAGTGTGTGACAACAACAAAATGATAAGCCCAAATTCAAAACCTATGCATTATCCAAAGAATTCCACAATTCATAGCCCAAAGCTATCAACTTCTATTCTCCATAAACAGGTTATAGAAACTGTAGAACTAGAATTGCTTAGCATTAGGGTCAACAGCAAAACCCACAGATTATTAATTAAAACGACAAACATGCATGCGTCCAATTTTGCAATAATCTCTTGTAATCTAATAATCTTATAGCTAGACTTTTAGTCTCTCATGTAGGATAAATTTAGCTATGACAAAGCTGCACTAAAATTAATGTGGGGTTTGTTTGTCCCCTTTGGCTAAAATCCTAGAGTGAATCTAGTTTTCAGCACAAAGAGATCCCCAGCTGAGCCCATGTGTTGGCAAATTCTTTAATTTGTGTCATTTTTAGTTTGATCCACATTTCTATGTCATGATTTAATACAAGAAAGAACTATATGAAAAGGAAGTGTGTAGAAAACAAAAACAATCATATCTGATACTGAAAATCATATAATATCTACTTCATCTAGATAAAATAATTACAAGCAGTGATTTCTTATATTATTTATTTAAAGAGACAAGTACGTTTGTGTATATATAATTTTTTTTTACCAAAATAATATTTAAAAGCGAGGTTTAAATTTTCTAGAAAACAAAAACTGATTGAAATATGGTGTTATTGATAATAAATTGTGTATTAATGTGATATACACTCTATATACTTCATAGTGCAAACTAGAGACATAATAATTATAAGAAACCAAATCTTGGATCTGATATATGTTTCTCTTCTAACAAACATAACTATAAAAGAATAGTTGTTCATCTAAAATGTATAACTCATTCGATACTTAAAAAGTTTGTACTTTTTTACTAAATTTATCAAATAGAAGAGAAAAATTTAGAAAAGGACAAAGAAAATTAAAAGGAAAAGCTGTCACCATTTCAAATATTAAGCTAAGCAAAGAAATTTTAAAGTTATCACATGGATGTCTAAGATAGACCCTTGACATTATCTTTAAAAAAAGAAAAATCGATCCTTAAAGTCCGTATCAAAATGATGTTCAAAATCTTCTTGGATTTTATTTTATTTTTAGGATTACAATATTTTCTAATTTAAATGTGAGCGAGTACTGATCATTCACACACGAACTAGGCTAATCTCATTTATCCATTATTGTCTAGATTGAAGTAAAAAATTGTTAGAGACGGAAAAGACTACATGCAATAACGGGTTAAAAGGACAAATAGCATATAGGATAGCTACAAATGTCCATGGAGCTCAATTTTAGAATATGAAATATGGGGAATCATGGTTATTGGTAGAGCTGTAAAAAACGTACAAACACATTAAAATTAAATACGTTACAAATATAATATTTATCAAGCAAAAAATAATAATCATGTTTGAAAAGCTCATAAATTAAGCATAACACAGATTTATAATGGACAAGACACTGAATGAATCAATGCAACACTAGCATGAATAATTTTTAAATAAATTATTTTAATTTACTTATATTTTATTATTTTGTTAATTCTTTCCAAACTAGGCAATATAATATTTTTTTAAGATTTAAATTTTTAATTGTTCATGATCATATTTTTATTTAATTAGATTTTTTTTTAAAATTATGTAATTAACTAATTATGAAATATTTTTCTCTTTTATTAAAATATTAATTGCTTAATAAATTTTAAAATAAATTTATTGTAGCATATTTAACTTATTTATACTATATATTAATTTTAATAAATAAAAAATTTGTATAATAAGATAGATAAATAGATCAGTATAAATACCATACAATAAAATAAATAAATTAAGACGAACGAATGTATCAATGTTTAATTGGGCTGTTTATATGACCCATTTAACACTTTAAATTGTTGAGGGCGTTTGAATTTGGACCCAAACCACTGAAACTCTGTATGGTGTGGATATAATATAGTCATGCATTGAAGCCCACTAAAAGTTTGCACTAAAACTTTATTTTCAAACCCACACATGATTAAAGCTTCAGCATTCTAAAACTCATGAGAAGAATAGGAGCTTTCACCAAAAAAAAATGAGAAGAATAGGAGCAATTTTTTATTCCAGACCTCTCGTTCCAATTCTTTTACCAAATAGGCATTCAAGGTCACAAATGGTCAGTAAAAGAAGCCATGAAAATTTTCTTCTTTTGGCAACGTTTCTAGAATTACAGACTAATGACTTAAATTTTACCAAATAAAAAAAGAAAAAAAAAGACTAATGACTTGACTAAGTTATTTGCTGGTGTTGAAGCTAAAGGTCTTGCATAGACTAAATTTTTTTTTTTTTTTTTTTTTTTTTTTTTTTTTTTTTTTTTTTTTTTTNTTTTTTCATTATTTTCTTTTCATTTCATTTCTTTCTAGTTTGGTGTAAAATTTGGTGGTCATTACGAGTCATTTTCCTTGAAGTAGCTGAAAATATGTACTTTATGTAAAGGACAAGTTATAGCAGCTGTGGTCATGGTGGGACAACATAGAATTGAGTATTGGCAAAATTGAAAGACGAAAAATGAACAAAATCACAATAAAGTTGTTTGGTGAAGTATATACCATGTTCTAACCTGTACAAGTTGTCTGCTTTCTGGGAAACCGAATGAACTATATAGAGTACTACTTTCCATAAAAACCATAATAATCAACTCTAAACCAGAAATGAAAAGATGTTAGTTTTATTCTTTTTCTTTTCTTTACTGGTAATCAATTTTCCCAAAGAAAATTTCTTGAAGTGGGAAAATTTAGGAGACTATAGGAATACAAAATTGAAAGCATTGTACAGAAGACATTTTTCATCAGCAAAATTGAGTAACTATTTCCAGCTTAATGAATGGTGAATGTTCTGTATACAAGAAGAATTACAGAAAGTAAATGAACTATAACATTCTCAACTATTTTTGTATAAAACTATATATATAACACAATATCATAATGAACAGTTTTCACAATCTTAATCATAATGGAGGAGATGAACCATAATTAAGGTCCCCTTGTGAGCTTTCTATCTTTATCAGCATAGCTAAAACCTCCTTCATGTTTGGTCTAGCCTGTGGTGCTTCAGCTGTGCAATTTATGCCAATCTTTAGTAACTCAGACATCTCCTCTGCCCCTTCAACCAGACCAGAGCCCAAAAGAACAACTGGTATCACAGCTCGGCTAAATCCACATCGTCCGCTTCCCATTACCCGTTTAGCCCATTCCACTAAGCACTCTTCTCCTCCATCCACTGCTCGTCTCCCCGTGGCCAACTCCATCGCTAGTACACCATAACTATATACATCGCCTTTTGTTGTGGCTTGCCATGTCTGGCCATATTCTGGTGCAACATAACCAACAGTTCCTGCCACCATTGTGCTCACATGGCTATCCCCTGCATCTACAACTCTGGCCAGGCCGAAATCTGTCACTCTAGCTGTCCCATCCTTATCGAGCAGGACATTGCTAGCCTTGACATCACGGTGTACAATGGCAGGGTAGCACTCGTGGTGTAGGAACATCAAGGCTCGTGCCACATCAATTGCCACATCAATTCGTCTCCGCCATGATAGTCTCAGCCTGTCAGATATTACATCCTCCAAACTCCCTCCTTCCATGTATTCATAGACCAGTATTTTCTCTGATCCATCAAGACACCAGCCATAAAGTGTGACAAGATTTGGGTGAGGCCAGCCAAAGCCATTCCCACTGAGAACCTCCATTTCAGCTCGGAATTCCCTTTCACCCTCAATTCCTTCTCTCTGAAGCTTCTTCACAGCTACTTCTCTTCCATCAGGCAATAATCCTCTGTACACTGTTCCAGACCCTCCTTTCCCAATAATCCTCTCTTCTGAAAATCTCCCTGTAGCTTGTAAAATGTCTGAATGAGTAAATGCTGTTTTGTCCAAACGAATGACCTTCACAGTGTCTGATAGCCATGGCGATGACCTGCTTGAACTCGAAGCAAATTCATGTTTGTATTTTACATCCTGCAAGAGATACCCTGTTGGCTCTATTGGGCCTTTCAGCATCGAGAAGATTATGAGGGACAAAACTCCACAGATCAAGAAGGCCAATACAAGAACTAAGAACACCAAAAAAACAGCGAACTTCGAAGGCTTTTTCAGCTTCCCGTTCGGTTTTTTATAGGTCTTATCCGAGGATTTGTTGATGAAATCTGGAAGGGAAAGGAGGGGATTACCATAGTAGGAATCTTTCTCAAAAGTTGCCAATTGCCCGGTTGAAGGAATTACACCAGAAATGAGTGGATTATATGAGATGTTGAATTTGCTAAGCTCAGTCAAGTTGTTCAAGCTGACTGGGAAAGTTCCTGAGAAGTTATTGTAAGACATATCAAGATTCTGCATACACTTGATATTCCCAAGTTCCACAGGAATTGCACCAGAGAATTTATTCCGAGTGATATTAAAGACTACAAGTGGCAACTGTGCAACCTCTGAAGGGAGTTCCCCATAGAACTTATTGAATCCCAAATGCAACATACTGAAATTATGCATCTTCCCCATCTCTGAAGGGATTTCACCAGTCAGAAGATTCTCACTTAGTTGAACATAACCCGAAATTTGATACGTCCGGACTCCTGAACCAGGAGCACATATAGGGAATAGTCCAATTCCTTTAAGTAATCTATCCCAAATGCTTCTACAACTCTTCCTGGTGAGGATTGTATACACAAAACTGAATGGAGGGTAGTCTGCAGGAATCCACCTCCTCATTGCTAAGCACTCTCCAGAGCCAGCAATGATCTTATCATTATCCCTCATATTGGATTCAAAAGTTGGTGTCGGATTTCTCCCAATGTTGGTCAATTCTGAAGGGATTTCCCCGCTGAGCCTGTTGTTTGCGAGGTTAAGCCATAACAAGCTACTGCAATCCCCCAACTCCTTTGGAATTGTACCTGTTAGGTTGTTGTTTGCTAGCATCAACCACAAGAGAGAGCTCAGCTTTCCAAGTGAAGCTGGTATAGATCCAGTTAGATTGTTGAAGGAAAGGTCTAGCGCTTGGAGGCGTCGCAAGTTTCTGAACTCTGCTGGTATTGTTCCATTAAACTGATTGAATGCCAGGATCAAGAACTCCAAACTTAGCATTTTAGAGATCTCAACTGGTAAAGGACCTGAAAAGGTGTTGTTGCTCAGGTCTAACCTGGAAATGTTAGGTAGATTGAGGATTCCTGAGGAAATTATACCTCCTTTGTATGAATTCCCATGCAACACCAGAAACGTCACCTGCTTGAATTTCCCAAAAATCTCTTGCACATCACCTCCAAAATTGTTCCTGCTCAAATCCAAGAAGGTCAATTTATTCAAGTCCAAAAGGGTCTCCGGAATCTCACTGGAAAAGTTGTTGCTCCCCAAGAACAAAGCTCCTAGACTAGAAATATTTCCAATCTCAGCCGGAATTTTCCCAGAAAATTTGTTACCAAACAAATTCAGAATGAACAAATTCCTGCAGTTGGAAATCTCTCCAGGAACTCCACCATCAATCTCATTCTCTGACAAGTCCAAAACCTGCAAACTGCAATCCTGAGTGAAAATTGAGGGTGAAAGGCTCCCACTTAGCTTGTTTTCAGAGACTGAAAACTCTGTAAGCCTCGCAGAACCAACCCATATATCCCCAAACAAAGAGTTAGCGCTCAAATCTAAGTACCTTAAATTCAAACACCCATCAAAGCATTTATCAATCTTTCCAGTAAAATTATTAGAAGACAAATTTGCAACAATCAATCTGTTGCAAATTGCTGGGAAACTCAACCGAATATCATCAAGAATTCTATTAACAGACAAATCAAGAACTTCCAATTGATTCAACCCAGATAAGTTGAGCTTTCCTTCAAGAATATTATGAGAGAGATTGAGGAATTTGAGGCTCTGGCATCGGCTAAGGTCCTCCGGAATGAATCCACCGAGAGTGTTTGTGGAAAGGTCAAGGTGAGAAAGTGCAGTGAGCTCCGAGAAGTTTGGGAAAATCTCGCCGGCGATGGAGCTACAAGAGAGAACGATTGAAGAAACCCTGTTGCCATTGCAAGAAATTCCATGCCATTGACATGGGTCTGTGGAATTCTGATCCCATTCTGAGTATTTTCCTTGGTTTACCCGGTTGTGATTTTGAAGAAAAGTTTTAAGCTTTAGAAGAACTTCTTTGTCTTTTTCCAGAGAATCTCCGATTACTACAGTCCCTACTGCAAAAGAAGATATTTTTATTATTAAAAAAAAACCAAACAAAAAGAAACTATCTCCGAAAAAAGATTCTAGGAAACAAGCAGTTGAGCTCCAAAAACTTTGGGATTGCAAAAAAAAAAAAACAGAACGCACCTAGGGAAATGCAAAAATTGATTAAGAAAAGTAACAAAATAGTAATCATAAACCCAAAAAAAAAAATAGATACCCATTAAGAATCTTTCCAAAAGCTTTAAGCTCGTCTAATGGGTTTTTGTTCTTGTCCGCCATGGAAGATGAAAAACTAAGCTCGAACAAGAACTTTTATTACGGTGTTAAATGAATTTGAAGAAAGAGAAACAAAAAATATTTAGGATTAGTTTATCACCTGCAATTAGGATTGAGAATGAGAACAACGCCATGCGCCATAGTTCTGTTTTCTTGTGAGACATGAATATGAAATCCTTCCTCCAATTCTTCTTCTGTTTTTTTTTTCCCCTGGGTTTTCTTCTAAATTTACAAGCTTTTTTTGCCTGTTTGATCAGCTAGAAGACTGAAGAATCCCATGAATGAAAAAATAATAATAGAAAATCAAAAAGGAGTAAATTTGAAGGTTCAAAACATGACAAAGTTGAACATGTTGGATTGTCGTTGAAGAACAGCGCCAGCAATACACCAAACCAAACTTGGAACAAAATCCTTCTCAATTTTTCTTCTTCTTACTTTTCTTTTTCAAAGAATTTTTATTTTTAAAATGTTAATTAATTAATCAAAATAGTAAGAACTTTGTTGCTTAATAGTGTGTTAGTTTTTTGTGTTAATAAAATAATATTGTTATGGAATAAATGGTTTGGAAACATGGAGGACGGTTGAGCCGCACATGTTGACCGGTTTGCTTAAACCGGATTCGTATTTGACTGAGCAAAAAAAGACAAGAAAATAACAGAGTCTTTTGCTTCATGCTGTGGTCTGCATTTTTAAGAAATGCCAACATCTTTATTTTGTATTATTGTTATTTTTATTTTCTTATGCTTTGTATTTGAGTCTTTTTTTTTTTTTTGGTTCAAGTATTTGAGTAAAAAAGTCATGCTTTATTATAAGTTGGTTTTATCAAGGTCTAAAACCCACCCGTAGTTTTAGAACTCAATGGTAAAAAAAATAATAATAATAAAAATACAAAAATTTGAAAAACTTTTTTTTCTTTTGATTTTTACCAAAAACAAATTGAGATTGAGGATTGAAACACCAATAGTTCTTGGTTCATGGTATCGTTTCTATAATATATAATATATTTTAAAGCTAGTTTTTATGAGTATTTGGATAGTTTAAAAAAAATAGATTTTCATAATTTAAAACCAAAACAATTTATTGTAGATTCTAGATAATTTTTCTTAAAAAGTAAAAGTCATCTAAAAAAATGCCTAAGTAATTTTGCTATTTTTGCAACCTTACAATTAAACACATGACTAAGATATTAGCATGATGAGATGCATTTTCTCTACATAAGGCCATTCATTTTATTGTCTTTTTGAAACGGTTAAGATGATAATGCCTATTAACAATATTTTTCAAATATTGAATTTGATTGAATGAAACCTTAATAACAGTGAATTTCCTCATAACTTTTGGTTTGTATAGGGTGTCCAAACACAAGGCATGCAATACAAACAAAGCCTTGAATAATGAAGCTCAAATTTTCAATTACTTAAGTAGACTAAAGAGTGGATTAATTTAGAGAGATATTCAATTAACAAATTATAATGGTCATATTTGTCGCAATGGTAGCTGGCCTAACAAAAAAATAATGTATATATTAACATAAGAATTTGAAATTAATGAATTTGATGTTCTAATTCTTTTACCTGGATAGCTAGCAATAGGCTGAGGTCACATATGGATACCCTTAGCTATTTCCTGAATGGACTTTTACCAAACAATAGATTGTATGGAGAATTATCTCTGCATGGCAAATTATAGAATTTTGAATCATGTGAATGTTAATTTTTATGTGAATAAGTTTTTATTTGAAATCCAAAGACTTATAAAACTCATTAGTCTTCTATGTTTTTATGTCAATTCTAAAAGAAAAACGAAAAATAAAACTGTAGTCAAAAAGTTTCTTTCAACTGAAAGTGTAGAACATTGAGCATGTGAAATTTTCATTTGGATTCCAAAGACTGCTCAAAGCAATAAATCATCTATCTTTTCCACGTTACTAATGAAAAAAAAAAAAAAAAAAAATTTA
>QANX01003113.1:0-56360 GCA_003254975.1 Ochetophila trinervis
TTAATATATTCCCGAAGCTATTTTTTGTGGATTATTGTTTTAAGGTCAATTTAAATTTAAATTGAACTCCTATTCTGAACGTGGGCGACGAGACGAAGAAAATGTGACGAACGGTGTCGAAAACGGAGGTCAGACGAAGCAGATACAACCGGGTCATGAAACGGGTCGCAAAACCCATGATCCGAACCGGTTGCAGGAAAACGGGTGAAGAAGAAGACCCAAAACGACGTCGTTTTGACGCTTTGGGCATTTGGGCTGAGGCAGCAAGCCTAGCATGGCTTGGGCTTGGGCTTGGTCTGGGCTGGGCTTGGTCCTGGCTAGGCTTGGCCTGAGTGTGGGCTGGGCTAGGTTTGGGCCTAGGTCAGTTGGGCCCAATAGTGGGCTGAGGCACAGCCCGTTTGTAGGGCTGGCCCATGACACGTGGACAGCCACGTGGCAGAAACGTGTCCCGACACGTGGTGACATGGCAGATGCCACGTGGAACGTTGACCAACGCTGACCGTTGACTGTTGACCAATGTTGAATCTTGACCGTTGACCGTTGACCAGGAGTTGACTGTGTATAGAGAAAATCTGTGGGTGTATACAGCAATTTATGGGTGTATACATTAAATCCGTGGAAATTTTAAATTGAGTTTTAAATCTCAAATTTGTGCAATTTTCTTGGTATAATTTGTGTAATTAGAGTGTTGGGACAATTTTGTTCAACAACTAAGGAATTTATATTTCCATCGTATACAGGAAATAGCAACAGAGGTTAATGTTTCCTCAGACAACGTGAATACCATTCCTGTGGCAAAAATGCCAACTTTGATGGCACCAGTTTCTGTACCCGTGAATCATGCGGAGAAACCGGAGAAATTTGATGGAAAGGATTTTAAAAGGTGGCAACAAAAGATGTATTCTATTTGACCACATTGAACCTGGCTAGGTTCTTGACTGAAGAGGCACCAGAGAGCAATGAGACTAACGATGTGAGTACTCTCATGGCTGTGGATGCCTGGAAGAGTTCCGACTACCTGAGTCAGAATTATATTCTGAATGGCCTATCTGATGCTCTGTATAGTGTATACAGTAGCAAGAGGACAACGAAGGAGCTGTGGAAATCTTTGGATAAGAAATACAAAACTGAGGATGCTGGATCAAAGAAGTTTGTAGTGGGTCGTTTTTTGGATTATCAGATGGTTGATACCAAGACTGTGATCAGTCAAGTCCAACAACTGCAGGTGATCATACAAGAAATCCATTCAGAGGGGATGGTGATTAGTGAAGCTTTTCAAGTGGCAAGTGTTATTGAAAAACTGCCTTCAGGTTGGAAAGACTTCAAGAACTACCTTAAGCATAAGCGAAAGGAGATGAGCATGGATGATCTGATTGTTAGACTTCGTATTGAGGAAGACAACAGACGATCAGAGAAGAGGTCATTATCGCAGGCTTTCGTTAAAGCTAATGTGGTGGAGCATGGTCAAAGCTTCAAAACCAAGAAATTTGCTGGAAAGAATTCCAAGCTAGGTCCCAAGGGAGGGGTATTTAAATATCCTAAATTTCAGGGGAAATGTTTCAATTGTGACAGGATAGGTCACAAATCGGCAGATTGCAGACTGCCCAAACGGAAAAATAAAATGGCACATGTGGTGGAGAAACTCACCAAAGAAGTCGATGATATCGATTTAAGTGTTGTAGTTTCTGAAGTGAATCTTGTTGGGTCAAACCCAAAAGAGTGGTGGATTGACACTGGTGCAACTCGCCATATATGCTCAGACAAAGGGTTGTTCACTTCCTTCGAACCAACTGAAAGTGGGGAGAAGTTATTTATGGGAAATTCTGCAACATCTGAAATAAAAGGTGAAAGGAAGGTGATTCTGAAGATGACCTATGGGAAAGACCTGACTCTGAACAACGTGCTGTATGTACCAGATATACGGAAAAATTTGGTATCTGGATCGCTTCCAAGCAAGCATGGATTTCGCATGGTGTTTGAGTCTGATAAGGTCATATTGTCAAAATATAATATGTTTGTGGGAAAGGGCTATGTAGCCAATGGGCTTTTCAAACTTAACGTAATGACTGTAAAGCCTAAAAATATGAATAAAGCTAGTACTTCTTCTGTTTACTTGCTTGAGTCTTCCAATTTGTGGCATGGTAGACTAGGACATGTTAATTGTAATACTCTGAGGAGATTAATTAACTTAAATCATATTCCCACATTTCAAATTGACAATAAATACAAGTGTGAAACTTGAGTTGAGGCAAAGATGACGAGGTTATCATATTACACTATTGAAAGGAATACTGAACCTTTAGATATGATCCATAGTGACATATGTGATCTGAAATTTGCACCAACGAGATTTTATTACCTTTGTTGATGATAGCATGAAATATTGCTATGTCTATTTGCTAAAGGGCAAAGATGAAGCCTTAGGGAAATTTATACTCTATAAGGCTGAAGTTGAGAATCAACTTAATAAAAAAATTAAAGTAATTAGGAGTGATCGCGGTGGCGAATATGTAAATCCTTTTGGTGAATTTTGAGCTCAAAATGGGATTAAACATGAAGTCACTCCACCGTATTCACCACAGTTCAATGGTGTGGCTGAACGGAAAAATCGAACCCTCAAGGAAATGATGAATGCAATGCTGTTAAGTTCTGGGTTACCTCAGAACTTGTTGGGGGAAGCTATTTTATCAGCAAATTACCTTTTAAATAAGGTGCCCCGGAAGAAAGAGGTGAAAACACCTTATGAGCTTTGGCATGGAAGACAGCCCTCCTACAATTATTTTCGAATGTGGGGGTGTCTAGCCAAAGTAGTTGTACCTATTCCAAAGAGAATAAAAATAGGTCCAAAAACAGTTGATTGCATTTTTATTGGTTATGCACAAAATAGCAGTGCATATCGATTTCTTGTGTACAGATATGAGATTTCAGATATACACAGAAATACAATAATGGAATCGAGAAATACTACATTTTTCGAGCATAATTTTCCATACAAATTTGATGAGGGACCGAGTTCGTCAAAACGAACATTTGAAGATATCTATGATGATAGTCCAGATAGTGATCATGGACAAGATGATGAGGTTGAAGTTAGACGTAGTAAGAGAATAAGAACAGAAAAAACTTTTGGTCCAGATTTTCTTACTTACATGCTCGAGAGCGAACCTCAAAGCTTTCAGGAAGCTATAAACTCTCCTGAATGTTCTTTATGGAAAGAGGCAATCAAAAGTGAAATAGATTCCATTTTGCAAAATCATTCTTGGGAGTTAGTGGATCTACCTCCTGGTTGTAAACCTTTGGGTTACAAGTGGATTTTTAAGAGGAAGATGAAAGCAGATGGAACTATTGATAAATATAAAGCAAGGCTAGTAATAAAGGGTTACAAGCAAAAGGAAGGCCTTGATTATTTTGATACATATTCACCAGTGACAAAAATAAATTCCATAAGGATGGTGATTGCTATAGTAGCCTTACGAAATTTAGAGATACATCATATGGATGTAAAAACGGCATTTCTAAATGGGGATTTTGATGAGGAGATCTATATGGAGCAACCTGAGGGATTTACTGCTCTAGGACAAGAGAGAAAAGTCTGTAGACTGGTGAAATCTCTGTATGGTCTAAAACAAGCTCCAAAACAATGGCATCAGAAATTTGATTCTGCCATGTTGGAAAGTTGGTACAAAATAAATGAATGTGACAAATGTATCTATATAAAAGATATAGACGATGGATATGTCATTTTATGTCTATATGTAGATGACATACTTATCGTGGGTAGTAACGATAATATGATCCAAACTACCAAAGCTTTGTTAAATACAAAGTTTGATATGAAAGACATGGGGCTTGCAGATGTGATACTGGGAATTAAAATTTCCAGGTCTTCGAATGGAATCATTCTTAGTCAGTCACATTATATAGATAAAATACTGGATAAATTCAGTAATGAGGATATTGGTATAGCCAGAACACCCATAGACATGAATTTACATCTTTCCAAGAATAAAGGAGAGGGTGTTTTCCAATTGGAATATTCTAGGGTGATTGGAAGTCTAATGTACCTAATGAGTTGCACTAGACCGGATATAGCATACTCAATTAGTAGACTAAGTAGATACACGAGTAATCCAAACCAAGATCATTGGAAAGGGATAGTACGAGTATTGAGGTACTTACGATATACTCGTGATTGCGGACTGCACTACACAAGATATCCAGCTGTATTAGAAGAATATAGTGATGCTAGTTGGATTTCTGATATAAAGAATTCAAAGTCCACTAGTGGATATGTATTTACATTGGCTGGTGCAGCTGTAACATGGAAGTCCTCCAAACAAACAGTTATAGCTCGTTCCACTATGGAATCTGAGTTCATAGCTTTGGACAAATGTGGAGAAGAGGCTGAATGGTTACGTCAGTTCTTAGAGGACATTCCACAATGGTCGAAACCTGTGCCTGCAATTAGCTTACATTGCGATAGTCAATCTGGAATTGGCAGGGCACAGAATATCATGTATAATGGAAAGTCTAGACATATATGTCGAAGACACAATTCCATTAGACAGTTAATCTCAACTGGAGTGATTTCTATAGACTATGTAAAGTCGAAAGAAAATATTGCGGATCCGCTAACCAAGGGGTTAAATAGAGAACTAGTTGAGAAGTCATCGAGGGGAATGGGATTAAAGCCCGTGAAAGAAAAGTCAATATGATGGAAACCCGACCTATGTGATTGGAGATCCCAAGATCTAGGTTCAACGGGACAACGCAATTGTAAAGACTGGAATAGATCACTGTGGGGTTTTTTTTTTTTTTACCCTTACCCATTCCTATGACAAAACAGTGATAGATATAAGGTTAAGCTATGCTTTTAATGATTCTCGGATGTTTGGTAATCTATGAGAATTATATGGAAACAGAAGAATCACCTATGTGGGAGTGAAGAGGGGCCGCTTCAAGGAGAATTGTGGTGGGCGCAATTCTTTAAACTCTTGCAGAACCAGGACGATGTTCATGGCCAAAACGAACATAATAGTGAGAACTTGAAAATATCAAGAAGGGGTCTTGTATGAAGTGTATCATTTACATAAATGATATAATGGTTCAAGGACACCATGTCTACCATTTAAACAGTAAAGTAAATACATTTTCATAAGGGAAGGTTCATAGAGTAACATCTACCTATCCTATGCAGACTCCAACTGTAGAGCTTTATCACCTATGTTTAGAATGAGGCTATTTTAATTTATTCATGTGGGGGATTGTTGGGTTTTGTAACGTTTATAACGTTTGTAACCTAATGAATATTTTAAATAGTTTTTAATTTGTATTAAATTTGTTTTATTTCTTTTGTTTTCCGTTACATTTTTTTTAACTATATATATGTATATAGTCTTGAGGTTAATAGAGTACAGGAAATAGAGGAAAAAATTCTAAAAGTGTTCTGGGTTTTAGGAAATGTGGTGATAAAGTTTAGGTATTTTTTAAGTTCGAAGTTAAATCTTTGGTGGTGCTAAAGCCAAAGATCGGGAGTATCCGTTGTATCCTGGGAGACGATCGTCAACAAATCACTCGCACCTGTGAGGACGAAATCGTTCTTAAGGACACTGTGGTATTACACAGACATCGGAGTACTTTCAAATACATCATATACAGGTTCTAATTTATATTTACAATATATTTAAATATATTTTATTAATTTGTAATATATATATATATTTATAAATATTTGATTAATGTTCATTAATTTGTTACAANTAAAACTTAAATAATATATTAAAATTTTAATTGAAAAAAAATATTAAAAAATATAATAACCTTATGTACAGTAAGATGCAATCGACGGTAGGCGTACCCATCTGACAAAATAGTTATACGTTATCCCTGTGCATGACTACAGATACTTCATTGCTGACAATGACATCTCCCGACTTCATTGCCGACAATGCCACCTCCCAACTTTATCTCATCGCCTTCAACCCACAACTTTTTCATATCATCAACCAATGGCTGCAAATAAACATCAATACGTTCACCTGGTTGGTGTGGTCCAGAAATTAGCAGAGCCAACATTATAAACTTCTATTTTATACACATCTATGGTGGAAGATTATATGTAACTATAAGTACTGGCCAACAACTGTATTTACTACTCATATGCTTATGCAGGTTAATTCCATCTGCAGCAATTTTAAGCCTTAAGTTCCTATATTTATTCGCAAAGTCAGATCATAATTGATCATCTAGCTTCCACGATGGAGAATTTGCAGGATGCCTCAACTTTTCAACTTCAACTTCCCTCTCATTTACATGCCAAGTTAAATTATTTACCTTCTCAATACTTTGAAACATCCTTTGAAAATGAGGAATGGGTGGAAAATACCACAACACTTAATCTGGAACCTTAACACACTTACTTCCGTTGTCATTGGACTTTCATCTAGATTCTCCGCACATAGGACATGATTCAAGCTCTTCATATTGTTTTCTATACAAAATACAATTTTTCGGGCAACAATGTATTTTCTCATAATCCATATCCAATGCAATCAATATTTTTTTCACATCATACATAGACTCTGGGAGAACATTATCAACCAGCAACATTTCATGCAACAATTTCAACAATTCAAAAAAACTTTGGTCAGAAAATCTATATTTTGATTTCAAGTTGTAAAATTTGATCAAAGTTGATAATTTGGTAAATTTTGTACAACCTGAATATCAAAGTTTTTTCTGGATCCTCCAACAAACTTTTAAATGCATATGAATTATCTACAAAATTGTCACATGCAGCATACATGATGTCAATATTATTGCCAACAACATCTTCATCATCTTCATCTATGCCAACATTAGCATCAACTTTAACATTTACTTTTCTAGCTTTTAAAAAATCTATATTCTCTTCCAAATCTTCTCTGTGCAAAATTTATCTACGGTAACTTGTATCAAACTCTTTGAAAAACACGTATCCTCTAACTTCTTCAATAGTGCGAATGTAAAAATTTCCACATTCCAAACAAGGACATAGAATTTTACCATCACTATTCATACTCTTCTCACTAAATTTTATAGATTTATTCAAACCATCCTCAAATGCTTTTGTTCTCATATCCATTGTTATCCATGATTTATCAATCTTTATATAAACCTACGTAAAAGTAATGTACCACAACATATAATATTTTATAAAAATCAATATAGATTCTTAAAAGTTATATTATATTAACTAATTAAATTATGTTATATATTTTAAAAATCCTAGACAATTAAAAATACTAATATGGCAGAAATTAAATGGCATGAACTACATACTAATATGACAGACAAAAAGTCCGTCGTATTTACATATATATTATACTAATTCACATTTATGATGATACATAAGCCCTTCGCATTTAAATATATATATATATATATATATCTATGTATATATTATAGTAATTCACATTAAATTAATGACATGCATGCATGAACTACATAATATTATGACAGACTAAAGTCTGTCGTATTTGCATATATGCATAAGCACGATGCACATTATTTATATATACTACACATATGCGCGCCCATCTTATTAATTAACATACATGCACATTGACAGACAAAAACTATAAATATGTAAATCTATATCATCTCATATATATGCATAAATATTTATACTTACAAATTGAGCTGCCAAAACTCAAAACCGCAACCACCGACACCACAAATCCGCAGCTACTCCTGGCTATCAACCTGCAATCAAAACTTCCACCAAATCTCAAATAGGCCTCTCACAATTCAAAATAGCCACCACCCACATACAATAAACCACCACCGAAGACTATCACGCTTAAAAAACACGAACAAACATACAAAAAATGGTCAAAATCTTTATTAATTACCACAAAAACAGTCCAACTAAGAATCGGAAAATCACCACCAAAATACTCTAAATATGCATAAATTTCAAAACTAAAAAACTTAAAATCAATCATAAAAAAGCATATAATGAAACTAAAACTCAAAGAATCACTTACATATTGCAAAATAACACGATTGTAGCTTGTTTTTTAGACAAATGGCAAAGAAATCTGCTTGGGTCCGAGGGAAGAAACAGTTCGGCGCTGTCAGTGGTAGAATAGGAAACCTATTAAACCAAGAAAAATGGCGCTGTTTGAACTAAATTAGTTCAAGAAGCGACGTCGTACAGAGCAGGACCATCCACGGCGCATATTGTGCATCGTGTTAGGTAAGTTAAAATGGAAACGATGTGTGTCGTCTTTGATATGTTTCCACGACGCACATTGTGCATCGTGTTAAGTGAAACGACGATGCACAATGTGCGTCGTCTTTGGTACGTTTGTATGACGCACTTTGTGCGTCATAATTGGTGTCCTAAACGATGCTGTTTTAATGGTTTTATTAACTACGACAGTTTTGACCGTCGTAGTTAAAGGTTTTACACGACATTCATTAACCGTCGTTCTAAGTTGCCACGTAGGTTTTATATATTTTATATTAACTTCTTTTGCGACGGTTTTTTAAAGTGCATCGTCTTTACTTAATTTTAAGATGACGTGTTATCAATTGTGCGTTGTCTTTGTGTAAATTTTTTTAATAAATATATATTAGTTAAATTTTTATCACATAAGCATCTATGATTTAATTAAATCAGAGATTCTTCAGTAAAAACTAACTATATATATTAACTGAATCAATTACTTTGCTAATTACAACATAATATTTTGTGATAAAAGAAATCATGTATATATAGGTGCCATATGGAACTAATAACTTACGGATAAGATCCATGTCTTATAGTGCATAATCTAGAAAGAACTTGCTGCATAATGTGGAATTAATGTTAAAAAGCTTTCCTTAATTTATCCTTAATGTTTAGTATATATTTAAGGTTTTTTTTTTTTGTTGGTAGAAAGTATATATTCAAGGTTAATTGGTAATGATATATATATTATCATTTTCATCAGTGGGTAACTTCGGCAGGCATTGGTCAGTCGTGGGCGTATTAATTATAAATTTCTTCATCATTATCATCAGCATTTTTACAGGTAGCCTACCTTAAAATAGTTTTTCTTCTCGCTAGTTAAATTACTACAGAAATTTTCTATCTCTTTTCAATTACTCTTTCTCATTATTATATATTTTTTTCTTTTTTCGTTTCCTTTTTTTTTTTAGATTTAGTAGTTTCTACGGTAATTGTTGACCATAAAAATACTGTCCACATATATGGTATATTGAAATCAATTTTAATAATTAAGATAGTAGTACTACGACAAAAATGTGGATCACGGCATTAAATGCGCAACGTAGAAAAAAATTTGTGTGACGAAAATTAATTTCTGACACAAATTTATTGAGTTGTCGTTACTGTAACAAAATGACGACACAACAATGTCGCCAAATTGTTTCGTAAATGGCACCAAATACATTCAGCGACACATATTCATAAACTGTCACAAAAAAACTGCACGTTGAATACATTCAGCGACACATATTTAGCATTTATCACGAACACTCTGAGCGGCCAAAACCATTCGCGACAAAGAAGTTAACATGACTCTAAATAATTAGGCACAAAACATAGTTAGCGACACCAAAAATACATTTAGCGATAAGTATTATGTATTTGTTGTGAAAACTCTATGCGGAAAAAACCATTCGCAACACAAAAAGATAAAATGTCACTAAATAATTAGGCACAAAACATAAATAGCGACACCAAAAAAACTGGTGTCATGAATTATTCTAAAACAGCGACGCCTGTGTCTCTAATACCACCAAATTAGCGACGAATGCTTCGCTAAGTATGTTGAGAACATCCAAATCAACGACACAGAAGACCTGTCACTAATTTGTGAAAAAAGGCGATGTAAATGTCGCCATTAATGGGTAAAAGGAAACACCTGCATTGCTAATGAGGTCAAATTAGCGACATGTGCATTTTGCGTTGCTAATTTGGAAAAAAGCGACACCTGCATCACTAATGAGTGAAAATTAGCAACACATAAAGTTTGTGTGTCACTAATTTGGACAAACATGAAGTCTCCGTTTTTAATTCTTACATATTAAAAATTAATTCACACCTACCACAATTATTTCACAGCTACCAAAAGAATCAATTCACACCTACAATTCTCTATTTATAAATACATACCTTCTCTCTTTCACAATTCACTATTCATTTTCAATTCTCTTTCATAAATATGTATCTTTATTTTGTAAAAGTATCAGCTATTATTTTAAATTATTCAACTGATATTCTAAGTACTAGGAAAGAATGAAATATTCATTCGAAAAGGAAAAAAAAATTCCCAACTATGCATAGATATTCTTATCTTTTTTGTTCTCTTCGATTTAGTTGATACTCTTCCAAAATAGAAGCAAAAGTTAAAATATTCTTGACCAATGGGCTTTTTTATTTGACCGAACCACTATAAATCGTCGATCTATGTGCCTCAGGTAGGTCACCTACCTAAAGATCAAAGGTTTCATTCTTAGTACAATAAATGTGGGTCATAGTTGGATTGCAGGAGGCATATAAACCTTTGTTCCTATGATGCACCAATTTTACCAAGTTATCGGCTGTTGTCAAATTATATAATTTGAAGGGAAGATATGGACATTCTGATAAGAGCTTTTATACACTACCGAAGTTGATATCTGAGATGCTACCACGTGATAATATTTTGCCAACATCTATTTATAATGTTAAAAATACTATAAATCGTTGGGAATGAAGTATGAGAAGATACAGGCATGCCCTAAAAATTGTATTCCATTTAGAAAGAAATATGCAAATATGATGTTATGTCCTAAATGTGGATCATCTAGATGGAAAATTTGAGAAGATAATACTATTACAAAAATACCATTTAAGGTTTTATGGTACTTTTCACCTATACCACTTTTAGAAAGATGTTCCACAGTGTTTCAACTGCAAAGAATTTGACATGGACTACAAATGAGAGAAAGGATGTAAGAGGCAAAATGCAACACCCATTGGATTCTTCAGCTTGGAAAATGGTTGACCATTTTCGGCCAGACATTGCAGCAGAAGATAGAAATCTAAGACTTAGTATTGCAGCAGATGGAATGAACCCTCATAGTTTATAGAGTAGTGTGTATAGTATTTGGCCTGTGATCACTATTGTGCATAATCTTCCTCCTTGGTTGTGTATGAAGCAAAAATTCAGGATGTTAACTCTTATAATTTCTGGATCTAAACAACTTGGAAACCGCATCGATGTATACTTGGAGCCGTTAATTGAAGGCTTGAAAAAGTTATGGCATGAGGGCATTAGAGCTTTTGATGCTTATCGTCGAGACGAGTTTACTTTAAGAGCAATGTTTTTATGGATGATAAATGTTTTCCTGCTTATGGCAACTTGGCATGTCATGCAACGAAGGGATTTCATGCATGCCCAATTTGCTGTAAGAACACTTCTGCTCATTGCTTGCACAATGGTAGGAAAATGAATTTTGTTGGGCATAAAAGATTTCTTCCTATAAATCATCCATACAAAAAGCAAAAAAAAAAAAAAAAGCTTTCAATGGGTTTCCACAATTTGGAGAGCCTCCAATACTATTAACCAGAGAGGAAATATTATCTAAGCTTAAACTTATACTTTTGACAACACAGGCATAGGCAAATTTTTTTTGCGGGGATGACATTGAACACTGTTTGAGAAGTCTATCGATGTAGAACGTAGAACACAACTTAGATGGGATGCCTATTGAGAAAAATGTATGTGAAAGCATAGTTAGTACATTGCTTAATATTCCAGGTAAGACGAATAATAGGATAAATGTTAGGTTGGCTTTAGTAGAGATGGGTATGCTACTTGAAGTGGCCTTATCGGCACATGGAACACAAACGTTTTTGCCACCTGCATGTTATACGTTATCCAAACAAGAGAAAAAACTATTTTGTCATTGTTTGGCAAAGTTAAGAGTTCTGGTTGGTTACTCCTCAAATTTTAGGAATATTGTCAGAATGGAAGACTTGAAGCTAGTAGAGATAAGTCCTATGATAGTCACATAATGATGCAGAAACTATTGCCTCTTGCAATACGCCCGGTGGTTCCTAAATATGTGCGAGTTGCAATTGCAAGATTTTATTTTTTCTTTAATTCAATATGTAAAAAGTCTATCGATATTGCATCCCTGGATGCCATACAGAGTGAACCTGTGAGAACTTTGTGCTTAATGGAGAAGTTTTTTCCACCATCTTTTTTCTATATAATGGTCCATTTAACTGTTTACCTTGTATAAGAAGTTAGACTGTGTGAAACAATACATTTTAGATGGATGTACACATTAGAAAGATACATGAAATTATTGAAGAGTTATGTTCGCAACAAAAATCGCCCAGAAGGTTGCATCACTAAGAGTTATATTGCTGAAGAAGCAATTGAATTTTATAGTGAGTACTAAAGAGGGTTAGATGTGATTGGAAACCCTATTGGCAGGTATCAAAAGCTTAATGACAAGGATGATGTTGGTGCCCCTATTAAAGGTGGAAAGATGCAATCAATTCATCAAAAGCTTTTGGAGCAGGTCTATATATTTGTACCTTCAAATGTGCCAGAGATGGAGTCATACAAAAGGTATGAAATTTTATTGTCTTTGCATTATCTATTGCATGCACTCACATATGTTTTTAAGTCAATTTTTTTATGTATTGGCAGTTTTCATTTGGAAGCATTAAAAACAGATAAAAAATTAAAAGAAAGATGGATTCAAGACGAACACAACCGGACAATTATATATTGGCTGCGTAATAAAGTGTGCAATCATATTTGCAATGTTAAAAGTGGATAATTTATGTACTACTACCAATTTGCTAATGATATTCAATTGATGTTAATAAATTGACGCTGAGCGATGTCAACCAAATTGTACTGTGAATGAAACTTTGAAGTGGAATGCATAAGGTCCTCAATGGGTGGTAACTAAGCATGAAGGTTATGTCATTAAAAAGGTTTGTTTCAACACAGTGAAAAAGGACAATAAATGTGTCACACAAAACAGTGGAGTCAAGATAGTTGCTCAAGGTCTGCATTATGCAACTGCAAAGGACAACAATCCTATTTTAGCAGATATGGATTACTATGGTAAAGTAAGAGAAATTTGGGATGTCAATTATAATCGTTTCCACATCACTGTTTTCATGTGTGATTGGGTTAACAACAGTACTTATGTGAAAATTGATGATTTGGGTTCTACATGTGTTAACTTCAACAAGATTGGTCATAAATCAGATCCATTCATTAAGGCTTCACAAGCGCAGCAAGTATTTTATGTTGAGGATCAACTTGACCAACGTTGGTTGGTCGTATTAGCTCCACCACAACATCATGTATTTGTTGATGTTGAAGAAGACGAAAACACTACGATGGATCATAACCCTTTCGCCGATCATTTTTTTTTTGTGTGGATGACATTGATGTTAACAGTGACAAAGACTCCAAAGAAGATTATGTTTGTGCTGATTCATATATATATATATATATGTTTTTGTTTCGATGTATTTATTTCGTACAATGTATATTTTATTTGTATAGACCTAACACAAATTTTTTTATTTATTATAATTATAACTCCTAAATTTTATTTGTAAAGACCAAAAGAGTCCTTGATTTAAAAACACTTGGTGACGAAAATCGACGCTAAACATCCTTTTAGCATCTCTTGGCATCACCAATTCATTGGAAAACCACGTGAGTCGGCGACATAAAGTGTTGCTAATAACCTATAGCAACGTTCTGCATCGCCAATTCAAATGTAGAACTTGAATAGGCAATGCACAGTGCTGCTAAGGCTTTTAGCGACGCCATGCGTCGCCAATTCATAAAGAGAATTGGAGAGTTGCTAAATTTTTTTTTAGCCACACCATGCATCGCCAATGTGCCAAATTTATGGTGGGATGAATTCCCACCAACCCTCATTATCATTTGCCAAATTTTTTAACTTCTCTTCCTCTCAAACTCAACCTCTAAGCCACCAACCCTTATTTATTTTCCTATTCTACCCCCCACTCCCCCCCGAAACCTGAAATAAACTGTATCATTTGCCAAATTCTTTCCTTCTCTTCCTCTCAAACTCAACCTCCAGGCCGTTGCCAAAACTTCCTTGCTCGTCCTCTTTCTCGGCGCAGCCGCCGAGACACACAACCAAGCATTTATCCTCCTCCACCTCACCACCGAGACACCCAAGCGAGGCTTTTTATTCTTTCACACTGCCGCCGAGATGCCCAACTGAGCCTTTTTCTTCCTCCACTCCACCATTAAGCCTTACTCTTCAATGTGAGTTATTTTCTAACTTTTATGAAGTTCAAATATGTTGCTCATATTCTAGAATGCTAGTAATGTCAATATTTTAGAATGCTAAAATAGGTGAGAAAATATTGGATATATGCGTAGGAAATAATGTTCTTGCTATAAACATTGTTTTTATTGAAATAATGTTCATGCTATATATGTGTCGGTTTAAATTTTTAAATAACTCACATATGTTATTTTCTTCTTCAAATTAAATTAATGTGTTCGGTCATAATTTCACTTACATGTGTTTGATCATAATTTTTTTGTTCATGCTAAAATGTTGTTTTTATAGGAAATAATATAAATCCAACTCAAATACAGGTGTATATATGTGTCCTTTTAAATTAATAATTATTTCACATATGTTATTTTCCAACTCAAATAAAATTAATTCACACAATTTTACTAACAAATATAAGGAATAGGCGATGCATTAGGACCATTCAAAAATATAAGTAATAGGTGACGCATTGAAATCATGACCATTTAAAAATGCATACAAATTAGTGTCGTTAGGGCCCTTTGAAATGTGTACAAAGTTTAATTAAAATTAATTAAAACTATCAGTCATGAAAGGTTACGTCTTTGTGATTGTGGCATACAATCAGTCATGAAAGATATTTATGGCATACAATCAAGGTATACGAATATCAAATCTATCTTTTTTCTATAACCTAAACCCAAAATAATTATTTTGTTATTTATTAGATATTGAAAGTATTTTATAGGGATATTCAGCCAAGGATGACTCGATCAAATAGAAGACTCTTATAGATTGTGCTGGAAAGTGGAGAATGTTTAAGCATTGGTTGTATGAGAAGTATATGAGCCCATACTTGGCAACACCCGAGGCCTTCAGATACCCACCTAAACACAAGTATTCCTTCATCATGCAAGAACAGGGGGATTCATTTATCAATCAAAGGCTTGGTGAAGATTTCAAGGTAAAAACATTATATCGTTTTGCATGTTTTTATTATGCATGTGTCAAATACTATATATAACTAAGCATAAAGTATATGATTTCAAAAATTACAAAACTTAAGTGCAGATCGATCTGCAAAAAAACAAGGCAACAAATATCCCCATCAACTTGGCAGTAAGGAATATCCATGGTTAGAGGTGGACTTGGTACGTACTATATATATATATATATATATATATATATATATCAATTTTCAGTTTTTTAATAAAAAACTTGGTCAAATTCATATATATATGTCTAAATTTGTAGCAAGCTGAAAGAGGCACCGCTGAACTGATCGAGCACGAAGAGCTTTGGATATGCGTAACAACCAAGAAAGATGGATGACTCGACAACCAGGAAGTCGAGTCTATTGTCAAAAACATTGTGAGTTTTAAACCCCAAATTAGTGGTCATATATTATATTTTATATGTATTGTTTATAATTAATTCCAAAATGAAATTTGTAGAATGCTTTGAAGAAGAACGTCACTCAATTCATTCTTAGTTCCTCTCCTCCAAATAATATACTTACACAAGCCCTCGTGTCTGATGAGTATCCTGGTTGGCTTTGAGGAAAGGGAAAAGACTTTACGGTCAAGAATTATTTCAAAACACCATGGCGAAGCACAAAAAAAAAATTAGAACGAAGCCGATGTAAATGCCAGGATCCAGACCCAAAATGAGATGATAGAAAAATTAGAGTAGGTTTTAAGTAGTTTGTTTGATGTTGTCCAGAAAAAATGAGTACTGGACAACATCAGTGATCTCCCCACCACATGTGGTCTTGACCTACCATTGCAGACACCTACACATGGAGCAGGTATTGAGGCAGATTCTCGCAGCCCTTGGGTTGATGATGTTACTCATTTGGGAACCCAGCTTGTTCCACCTATACTATCCAAACAAGAGAAAAAACTATCTTTGCTGGATGATATTTAATGGAGAAAACTAAAATTAATTAAGTTTGGTGGAATTAGCCTCAAATACAAAGGATCTACATAATTATTATACTACTTAGAATGGCCGTATTTTTAAATTACTTAATTTGTAACGGCTTTAAACTTTACTATTGTAATGTTGTACTTAAAAGTTTGAATTAATTTCAGCTATAGCCACTGAAATTTAATTTAATTCAAAGCATTTTAGATTTCTATCAATACATATGTACCTCCTGCAGGCACATACAGTTATCATTATATTCTTGATTTGAAATATTTTTTTTTAATAACAGTTGGACAATAATATGCTGGTAATTGCATATGCCAATTTAAACTGCAGATATATTGTCAGAAATTTAAAAGCCAAATCTAATTTAAACCAAACTTCATAAGCTACAGTTAAACAAACTTTAAAAATTTCAATAATAGCTAAAAAGAAAGTTGGAAAATAAGAAAGAGAGTCATGCTTGTAAGTTGTAACATTCTTACAATTAAGAATAATAATGATAAAAGAAGTTATGCTTGTAACAGTAAAGTCATGTGAATACATGATGTTGCTATCCTACTCCATACAAGCCAAAAAGCGACGAGTCAAATATTAAAGAAAAAAAAATTATATATTGACCCAACATAATAAACACCTAGTTAACCATTTGTGACCAAAATTCATCCGAAAAAAAGAAGAAGAAAACATTCGATTTTGTGTCCAAAAAATAGTAGATATTGACGTTGCTTGTCTGCCAACTATATTTTTAGTCCGGCTACCATTTTTTGGCACCGAATTCTCTCATTAATAAAAAAATTTCTTGTTAAAACAATGGCAAATTATTATTTAAGAAAAACAAAAATTACGAGTGTGAATTTCTTATGTATTGTAAATATAGCTTTTCTAAAATTAATTAAGGAGATGCCAAGGCGTAACAAAAACATAATGGAGAGAGAAAGAAAGAGAGAAATGGAAATGCATGCATTGAATGTAGACAGACTGCTCAGGTAGTGCAACTAATATAACTTCCAAAATGTACAAGTTTCTGTGTAATTTGCGCATATAACTTCACGAGAAAGCGATGTTTTGAGAAAAAAGAACGGCATCAGAGGGCGATTTTTCGCAAAGCAAATTGAGCGAAAGACCAGGGATTGATAGTGGTGATGTGTTACCAAAAGTGGATTTTATGGATCTATACGTCACGAATTGATAATGGTGATGTGTTACCAAAAGTGGATTTTATAGATCTATACGTTTAACTTCTTTTTTCTTCTTTTTTTTAAATTGAAGAGGAAGATTTCATCATAAAATTTTGAATTCAGAATCATTCAGATATTATCAGTGGTCATTGCCAATTTAGCTATGCTAAAAAAAAATCTTTTTACTTCATTTTATCTTTTTCTTCTATTAATTCTTAAATTTTCTCTTATAGATTATGATCATTTTTTTAAGCACTAGATTATGGTCATTAATTATGATAATGATCAAACCAGGATGCATTAATTAAGATATTCTAATATTGTAAAGTGTGTGATTAGGAGTGTTTATGTTCTGTAGCATTTATTTGCTCTAGTATTTTGTCAAAAAAATATTTAATATAAGAAGTGGTGAAGGTTTGGTTAATCAGAATAAAAAACACTTTTAAAATGATTTATGTATTTAGATTTTTTATTTAAGGATATTTTTAAAATCATTTGGCTATGATAATTTGTATGAATTTGAAAATTGTTCTATGTACTTCATATTTACCATTTATATAGATTCATTGATCTTAAAAAAAATTTGTAGCATCAATTCTAAGAGCTTAGATGCCAATATTTGAACTGATGCTGTCAACGATTGTTAAATTTAAAAATATAAATGCCAAATATAAAGAGCAATTTACACATCCGTTCAAAATTCAAAAAGCAACGTGTCAAAATCCATTTAATTAATGCATTGGGTATTATTATTATTTTTTATTCCACTGCACTTATTTTAAAAAATAACAATATCTTGTGTTTCTCTTAGAAGCAAGGGAAGCATTTATTCTGCTTATTTTTTCTTTCGACTATTTTACCAAACATGTAGCCAAGTGCTTTTTTTATTTAGCACTAATTGAAGCTCCAACAGTAATATTAAATACGGTTAAAGTATTTCACAAAATTATTTTTCTTAATTTCCCAAAGGGCTTTCTTATTTATATCTCACAAACTTAACTTAAATTTTTTAGTCAAGTTCCTTCTCAAAAAATTATGTCTTATGATATGTCTATTCACGAGAATATCCTATCTCTGTAGATAGTTACCATGTAATTAAACCCATAGTTTATTTTGGAAATGAATCTGAGAAAAATTACTTGGACAACCCTTTTGTAGAATCCGAATCAGAGGAAAACCAAAATCTCTCGAATCACAGTGTAAGTTATGAGCCCTTTGTACAAAATTCTGACTCTTACTATAAAAACTTAGATTTAGAAGAGGTTCCTAAACTGGAGAAGGACTCTTCTGAAAATGCCTCAGAATAAGCCAAGAATGAGAAAATGGCCTCACTTGCCTCGACATCTGGTGCGAGAGTTGTCTTTTCACACCAAAGGAAAAATGAAGAAAAAAGAAAAGACCTTTCATAATATACTTCCAAAATCAATTCCAACGTTGCACTGCCCGTACACGAAAATAAATATAGTTTTCTAGTCCTTATTTTCATCGGATCCAGTCCCATAATTAATAGGTTCTCTTGTAGTTTGTAGAAATAAGGTCTCGAACTGAATTCCTTTCCGAGTATGGTAAGTGCGACATTGGAATTGATATTTTGGAACTTGGACTACAAGTCCAAGTTATATTGTAGTTTGTAGAATGGAGGAAAGCAGAAGAGGTTATGGTGATATTTTGGAACTCAGACTACAAAAAAACTTCGACGAAAAATACCACTTCTAGCTCATTGCCTAAGTGACTAGGAAACTTCTGCTGGATACAACGAGATGTGACAATAAATAGCAGGATCATTAATTTTTTATGAAGGAAAATTGGGGACAATCCAATTCTAAGGTTGGTTCCAGGTCCATGAAAAGCTCTTCAAATTTAGACATCGATAAGCTATTATCTTGAACAACTCTTACGGTCAAAATTTCAAATGCTGACTGTAACATCCTAAAAATTTTATTAATGATTAGCAAAATAATTAAAGTTAATTATGCTTAATAATATAATTAATAACACTATTAGTGTAAGAAAAATATTTAATAGTGAAATAATTATTTAAATAGTTTTAAAATTTAATTTAAAAGGAATATAAAAAAGTTTAGAAGTAAAAGTTGTGAATTTGTATATTTAAAAATTAGAAGAAAAAAATAAAAATAAAAGGAAAGTAAAATTAAAAATGAGAAAATAAAAGAAAATAAAAAAATAAAAATAAAATGACCGTTTTGCCCCTGTAGTTATATGATTATGTGAAGAGATGGAAAGGGCAAAATGGGAATTTTATGGCAAAAATTGAATTAAAGCCTCCAGCCTTCTTCCTCACGCGCAGCACTGGTTTTATTCCCCATTTTTGGTTGCCGGCCAAGGTTTTTGAGAAAAATTTCAATCTCTTCAAATCTCTTCCAAATTTAGTAAAAAAATAGGTCATCCATAGGTTTTAGAGCCTTCTAAACACTTTGGTGGAGTTTGTTTTAACCGAAAACCACCATAAGCTTGAGTTTTTAGATATTTACCGAATTTCCTCCTCACCGGATTTTCCTATTTAGTTTCTACTCACTGAGTATGCAAGTACTCACCCCACCAAAAAAATTCTTAATTATGTTTCAGGTAGTTCTTGGATTATTAGCCGTGCTACTGTTGCTAGTTAGTGCAGGAGGAGCGAGTTAGAGGTAGTAGTGGCATAGTTAGATTGTGCAAGTTATTTGTTAGTTGAGTAGCAAACTGTAATATGCTAGAGATATATTGTGTAATCCAATTTTAATATAAATTTTATGGAGATTATATATATGAGTGTATTTCTGAAAATTACTGGATTGCTGTGAAATATTGTCTGGACGTGCAGGTACATGTAAATAATTTGGGGAAAGTTATAAATACAGACAAAACTCTGCCGAAATTTCTATTAAAATTTCTGATATTTAGGAGTTTGGGTTGTAGAACTGTTAATTATGTAGTTGTTGACTGCTTAGGGACTTAATCAGGGTGATTAAGTCCTGCAGGCAGGACTTGGGTAGTGCGGGTCCTGTCACTGACCATTATTTATGCCTTCTTTTTGTCTCTAGACCTTCGCCTTAGTTAGATTCCTAAGAAGAAGAAGAAGAAGACATAGTAATCACCCAGTTGCTTGTTGTGAATGATCGAGTTTCAAGAGGATATTGACACCAAAAACTTTAATTTCATCCAAAATTTATATCAATCCAGCCACCATTTCGACAAGCATTCCTCTTTCCAAAATTGTACACACTAAAATTAAATGTTTATAGAGTAGACTGGTTAAGACTTTGTGTTTACATTGTTTATGACCCAAATCCTAATAACTTGTGGCCCAATTTATCGCCCAAACAACGTCAAACTGCCAAGACTTCTGCAACTGAGACTCATCGCTAGGTTAAAGAATATAGTTCCAAGCAGCATGCTATAAAAGAAGGCGCCACTGAAAACTTTTTGTCCAAATCGAGGCTTTCGATCAATGCTTCATACTTTGCTTCGTTGTTAGATGCTTGAAAAAAAAGTGCAATAGGTGCTCCATTACATCTCCATTCAAACTTTTCAATAGGATTCCAGATCCACTCCCTCTGGCATTGGATAATTCATCAACTTAACTACTTTGATGCTAAGCATGGTTAATGCAAAATAGCCCAGAGAAATATGCCTTAACTACTTTGATGGTATGACTCTCAAAATAAGGTCTCAACTCTGAGTCGATATAACAAGAGCATAAACCATTTTCTCCATATGAGAATACCTTGTTTGTGCAGCTAACAACACTCTACTATAATAGAAGATTGTTTTTGTTCTTTCTGGTTAGTCTTCACTAATGTTGAGCTCACCATATGTCCTAGTCAACCAAATACAACTGCAGAATGTCCTCTTGAATCTGTTTCACAAGCAATGGTTATGACCCGAGATAGCTATTCAATTTTTCAAATGCTCTCTAGCATTCCTCTGTCCACTTGAAATCTTTCTTACCCCTTCAGGATCTTAAAAAATCCATGACAATTATCCGAGGAGCGTGAGATGAACCTGCTCAAAGCCTCCATTCTTCCATTCAATCTTTGCATAACATTCTTAAGTCTCAAAGAAGGCATATCGATCAACACTTTATTCTAGTCTGGATTTGCTTCTATCTCCTTTGAGTAACCAAATGTGCGGGGATCTATTTTGCATACTCTGAAAGTGCACTTCATAGGATTGAGTCTCATCCTATATTTCTCCAGTAAGTCAAAGGTTTTCCCCAAATGATCAAGGTGATCTTTGACATTCAATTATTTCACCAGCATATTGTCTAGGTAAACTTCCATAGTTTTCCAAATTCCATAAACACCCAATCAACTAGCCACTAATACGTGGCCCCTTATTTTTTAGTCCCAAAAGCATGTGTTATGGTATAAATTGATAATTCGTAAGTGCACGAATCATCAAGTAATAAAGTGCTTTTTTATGAGAAAACTGATATTGATCCCATAGGGAATAATGTCTCTAATTTTGAAAATAAATCAATTGTTAATTAAATTAATAAAAGTAAAATAGTGTCTTGATTGATTGTTGTTTGTTGTTTGTTGAGTAGAAAAGCAATTATAAAAGCAAGTCACGGCAGCAAGTAAGAAGTTCAAGGATTTGATGAAACAAGGATTATAACTTCACCACTATTACTCATATTTTGCCCTAATGCATGATAGATTCATAAGCTTAACCCCCATTTGACCAAAAGTGACTAGAAGTTGATTCCTCAATGCATTCTAATCTAGCAAGCACAAGGTATTTAATTATTCCTAATCTAAATTTAAATTTAAGACCTAAGACATGCATACCCAATAAACTCTTGTCAAAGTTGTCACTAAGGCATGCAATATTTCTATAACCATGTATTTCATTGCCCATCCATATTATATCCCTTATTCCTAAGCCAATATAATACTTGATCTATCAAATTTTTCATGGATGCATTAAGGACTACAATGAAATATTAACCATGACTATGAATCAAACTCAAATATGCATTAAACACTAAATAGTCATAATAGAGCTACATTATAATCGTTATAGGGAATTAGTTACACATGTTCTCAAGAATAGCCATCAAATATTCTAAAGAAAACATAAATCAAATACGAAGAAAATTAAGAATAGAGAAACAAATCCAATAGTTGATGGCTGCCGAATTTGATCTCCAATCTTCCTCCTCTTTGCTACTCCCAAATATGCCTCAAGATGCAAGGTTGAAGTCCTCCACAAGTGCTAGTCAAAAATCCCTCTTGATCATGAACTAGTGTAGCTGAAATCTTCTATGTAAAAACCCTTAAAAACTGAAAGAAAAATCTAGAACTCTAACCTTGTTTCCGTGCAAAAATACTGTGAGAGAATGGTGGAAAGGTTGTGTAGCTATGAGGGCTGGTGAAAAGTGAACGGGTAGAAAAGTATCTTTTTACAATGCTTCAAGGTGCATGGTATTTATAGGAGAGGTTCTACTAATTAAACTAGGAAAAAACCCTAGAGTTATTCTTTAACCCTAGATATTATTCCAATCTAATAAGAGATAATATATTATCACAATTAAATCTCCTATAATACTTTGATATGGCTGGCTGATATGCATAAAATGTTAATGTTTCTATGCCACTTTTTAATTGTTAATAAAAAGTATTGAATTACTGTATTTTTCTATTTTTCATAAAAGAAAGACAAAAGCTGAAATTACAGTATTTTTGCGCAATCTTTATTGAGAAAATCATATCTAGAATTATACTTTGAGGTTTTCTGAGATTCTAGTTGCAAATCAATTCTGGTTCACTAGGTTTAAATTCCTTAAAGTTCCATTGCAATTTATTCGGCCAATCAGTACCAGTTTTATTTACAAGATCAACATTTTCATCAGTTGCAGTAGATTTACACTATCTTGGAGAAATTGGAATTTGAGTGTCTTCCTGATATTAAAACTGTGCAAACAAGATATTCCTAAAAAGCTAAGACATATATCTAAGCTTTACAACCAGAATCAATGAATTCGGAGTTCATATGGCCATCCAAAGTGTGCTTGGAATATGTTGATGGACATTGAAGATATAAAATGAAAGTATATTTGCCTACTATGATGACACCTATGATTGGACTGACATGTCATCACACTTCAGCCATATGTATAGATATTATCACATCATATGCCACATGGGAGGTTAGATTATTCTAATTATATTAATTAGAATAATAATTAGGAAAAGGAATTGGAATTAGAGTTAAATTGGATTCCTAAGGGAATATGGAATGTTTCCTAATCCTAGTGTGAATGTGAAACACAAAAGACCACAATACCCTAGGATGGCTGGCCATATAGAAAAAATATAAGAGTTTGAGATTATGTAAATATGTTATCTCCTATATTATCTAGGTTTAGAGAAGGACTCTAGGGTTAAACCTCTCATATAAATACCATGCACCTTATAACAAAATTCACCATCATTCCTTACATACCACACAGCCTTCATGGCTGCAACACCACACAGCCCTCATGACTATAGTATTTTCTCCATTCTCACGTAAACAATAGAGTTTTTCTAGGTTTTTAAAGGTTCTCACATAGAAAAATTGTGCTACACAAAGCCAAGATCAATGACAAAATTTAGGCAGCCTTGAGGATTGAATATTGTGGTCTTGATTCATAGTTTGGAGAAGCAAGGAGAAGAAAGAGTAGAGATCAGAATTTAGCAACTATCAACTTTTGATTTTGATTCTTTGTTCTTTATTATCTTTTGATATTTAATCTATGTTTTCTCTTAATTATTTGATGGATAGTTTTGAGAATATGTGTAACTAATTTTCTATAAGGATTATGATGTAGCCCTATTATGACTATTTAGTGTTTAATGCATATTTGAGTTTGATTCATATTCATGGTTAATATTTCATTGTAGTTCTTAATGCTTCCATGAAAAGGTGGATAGATATAGTATTATATTGGATTAGAAATAAGGGGTATAGTATGGATGGGCAATGAAATACATGTTTATAGAAATATTGCATGCTTTAGTGACAACTTTAACAATTTCTTATTGGGTTTGCATGTCTTAGGGCTTCAATTTTGGTATTTAGATTAGACATAATTAAATACCTTGTGCTTGCTAGATTATAATGCATTAAGAAATCAACTTCTAGTCACGTGTGGTTAAAATGGGGTTAAAAGGGGGTTGACCTATGAATCTATCATGCATTATGGCTAAATAGGAGTAATAGTGGTGAAGTTATAATCCTTTTTTCATCAAATCCTTAAACTTCTTACATGCTGCCTTGTTACAATTTTAATATTGATGTTCTTTTAATTAATGCTTTGCTACTCAAACAAACAAACAACAAACAATTCTCCTTTTACTTTTATTAATTTAATTAACAATTGATTTATAATTGAAATTGGAGACATTATTCCATGTGGGATCGATATTGGAATTCTCTACAAATACCACTTTATTACTTATTGATTTGTGAACTCCTAATTCCCTGATTCTAGTTGCAAACGTTATTTCTATGTCTTAGCTTTCCATAAATATCTTGATCGCACAATTTGGACATCGGGAAGATACTCAAATTTCAATTTCTCCAGGAGAGTGTAAGTCTGCCGCAACTGTCAAAAATGTTGATCTTCTAAATCAAACTGGTACTGATTGGCCAATCCAAATGAAATGAAAGTTTACAGAATTGAAACCTAGTGAATTAAGAATCATTTTCAACTATAATCGTACAAAACCTCCAAGTGTAGCTTTAGATATGATTTTCTCAGTATATATTGCACATAAATACAGTAAATTCCAGCTTTTGCCTTTCTTTCACTAAAAATAGAAAAATAAATATTTCAATAGTTTTCGTTAACAATTAATTCTAAAGTAGCTAAAATCCAATATGAACTACGGCATAAAAAATTTAACTTTTTTTGCCTATCAGCGTGACATTGTAACAATAAATGCTCATCTCGGTCATGAAGGATGTCTTCTCTTAATCATTTGGATGCATTAAAATCTGATTCTAGCCTAAGAAAGCATCTAGGAAACTCATCATCTTGTACCCTACAGTGGCATCGACTAACTTATCAATCATGGGGAAAGGGAAACTATTCTTCAGACATGCTTTGTTCAGATCAGCAAAATCAATGCAAACTCTATTTTTCCTATATTTCTTCTTCACCACCACTATGTTTGCAAACCAGTTGGGATAATGCACCTCCCTAATCATGTCATTGGCCTCCAAGTAATATACTTCTTCATTCATGGCCTGTTTCTTCTTCAATGTAAACTTCTTTCTTTTCTGCTTGACTAGCTTTAAACATTCAGCTTATGTGTTATAATCTCAGGGTATATTTCAGGCATGTTACTTGTATCCCACGTGAAGCAACGCATCCCTCCTTGCTTTAATAAATCAGAGAGCTTCTCATTTTTCTTGGATGTCAAGCGAGTTCTGATCCTCGCTATATGACTTATGTTCTCGAGGTCTACGAATACCTCTTCTATCTAATCCTTATTGTCATTCCCCAATTCACTATTAGGTTAACGAAGCTCTTTGATTCCTATTTGGCTGTGAATTTTTCCTTTGTAGCCTCGGTGTAATATGATTGGGTTACCCTCTGCTCACTTTTAAGCATTTCCACTTTATTTCCATTGGGGAACTGGATCATCTGATGAAAAGTGGATAGACTGCCTTCATTTAGCCATGGACGTTCAAGAATTACATTGTAAGCTGAGTTTGTGTCTACCACCATCATAGTCAAATATATCATTTTGCTTCTCATGGAGATTGGCATCACAACTTTTCCAACCATTGCACTCGACTTGCCATTGAATACTACCAGATTTAATGTTATTCCCTCATTATACTTCATTTGTCTCAAAGTGTACAAAGAGATTAAGTTCATCAAACTTCCTATATGAATCAATATTCTCTTGACAAAGTATCTAGCTATTGTAAGTTTCACAAATAGAGCATCATCATGGCAAAAAGGCAAGCCCTTATCATCTTGTTTGGTGAACATAATATCAGGCAGATCAAGATACTTGGGATCAAATATTCCAAATCAAGCTGCCTCTACCTTTGAAACATGTTTTCTTCTAGTAGCCATGCTACCGCCACCACTAGCAAATCAACTATGGATTGTGTTGACCGTTGAGTCTGCTACTTCTTTTTCATTCTAATCCTCATATACGTTCAATATTTGTACTTTTGACATTTTCCATTTCCTTGAATTTTCCTCTCTTCAGACTTCTCGGTCATTCCAATTTTTTGGCAAAAAGTCTTTAAAGTATCCTTGTTTCATTAACTTCTCAACTTTCCGCTTCAGCTATCTACAATACTCTGTTAAATGATCACAGTCATTGTGATAATTGTAGAACTTGTTGTTTTCCATCTTTTAAGGGTCAAATATCATCTTACTGGGCCATTTAATGAAATTCTTCCCTTTCATATGCTCTACCATCTCGGCAAAAGGAACAATCAAATCATATTGTTTGAAAGGGTTGAAAACTTTTTCTCTTCTTTTGTTTATAGTATAAGTGTATGCTTGCTTGGCCACACAAATCTTATTGTCTGAGACTTTGGGGTCGAGTGATCTTTTATGTCGGATGGTTCAATTTTCAAGACATCCCTCTGACTGTGTTTGGGCCTTTTTCTTTGTCTCTCTGCTTATCTTCCTTTATGAGTTTACAATCTTTATCTAGTTCAATAAACTCACCAGTTCATTGCAGGATGCCAACCATAGTCTTGGGGTTCTAATAGCCAGATAGTCATAGAAAAGAGACTTACGGACTAATCCTCTTCGCTAAGCCTGGACTGCAACCAAATCATGATAATCATAAATGCGGAGCATCTTCATATTAAACCTTCTACAATAAGATTTCAGGGTTTCTACTTTTGTTGCACTATGCAGAACATGTTATCAACCTTCTTCTTTGCCTTCATGCTTAATAAAATCTATAACTGAAACTTTTGAGATAGGTGCTGAAAGGAATCTATTGATTCTAGCTTCAATTTGTAGTACCATGACTGTATTGTTCCTTAAGACTAGAAGTGAACATCTCACACATATCCTTTCGTTTCTCTCTAGGTATTCCAAGAGGAATCTATCCTATATGATAATGCAAGACATATTCTATCGGATCCAACTCTCCATTGAAAGGCTTAAGACCGGGAGTGACAAAATGGAAGGGTTGGACCATCTCGGATATCCATCTGGTGAATGGAGTTTGAATTTCAGTCAAAATTTCTTTGTAGTATGCTACGGGACTTTTCTTTGTCTTTTCAAGTCTTCCTACAAAAATTGTTTGAGTCCTCATTCGTCCAATCGGTCCTCCCTCTCTGGTCTTCATCCTCTGTACCGACCTTTCTTTGTAGGGTGGGTTTCAAATTAGGAGATACTTTTTGCTCTAAATTGTCTATATGCTTTGTTCTGACTCACTTGCTCTAGGCTATAATCGAGATTCCTCTGCACGTTTAGAGTTTCCGTGATTAGGGTTTTGGTTTTGCGCTGACTCAATATGCCTGTGCTGATTCTGGGCCTACCTCATCATTCAACCTTTTATTCCTTCCATCTAATCCCTTGGTAATTTTTTACGCTTTCAAATTTCTAGGTCTAAACTGTTGGTCTAGTATCTCATGGTGTATTCAGGGAGACTATCAAAGAGCCTCTGAATTACTAGTTTGTTCGATGAAAGAATTCATCTTAAGCTGCATATTAGTTGTAGCCATTTGCATGGCTACCATATGATCTTTTTGCATTGGAGTTATTTGTCTGAATGTTTTGTGGGTTGGAGTTGTTTGTCATGATGATGAAGAATGTACCGCTACGAGTTAAACCCAAATAAGTTTTTTTTGGTACTTTTAAGGTATAATCACGATGGATGATCATCAAAATATTCCTACCTAGCTCGCCAAACTATAGTGCCAACCAAAGTTACTCCAACAATTAAGTCAGACAAAAGTTGAGAAAGCTAGAAATAAAGTATTATCTGTAGAGTTTAGAATGCAAGATCCTTACCTCTCAACTATAATGAGGTATTTATAGATTTCTTTAGCATTTTTTTTCTTTTTTTTTTCTAATTCCTTTAGGAAACCATGCCCTCAACCCTAATGGGTTGAATCACAGGGCCTTGAAATTAGAGTTTTCTAATTTCGTTGGATATCAAATCACCAATCTTAAGTGATCTATTCTGGATTTATTGCCTTAAGTCTTGAACACCCCAAAATGTCCAAAAAATCATTGTCTCAATATACAATGCCATATACCAAATATCTGCTACAAGTTGCATATCTGAAATTAAACTATGCCTCAGAAATGTCTGAGGCACCTATTGAATGGTACTGTGATTCCTATTTAAGAATGTTGTATCCAGTCCCATTCTCAGACAATTTCGACCTTCATTCTGGATTTGATACCAAACACATGAATCAGATGTAAATGCCCCACACAACAGGTATTTTACCAAGTCTTAGAAAATGGTAGGACTTCAAAAGACATGGTAGAGTTCATTACCACAGGCCAAACTATTGGAAACTATCGATTTACTTTGAAAAAGAGTTGGAGAATTCAATAAATTAAAGAGAAGTGGTTTGCTAGTTGAAAAAAAATTCCCATTTTTATTTAATAAAAGAGAGAGGAAAATTTATATCTTATCTCGTATATATTTATAAATGAATAAAAGAGAGAAGGAAACAGTGTTTTACTTGTTTCATTGAGTTGAATGGAAATAAAAATTTGAAAATTTTCTTGTGACTCATAATTGGAGATTTTGTTGTGTGATGGAATTTTTTTTGATCAAATTCTGGACAAAGCTAGAGAAAAAGAAAAATGGATTTATAATTCATAACTAGAAGACATTTCGTGTTTGCAAAAGTTTGTGAGGATACAACGTCATAAAGCAGTCTTTTATAAATAATTGTTAATATTGTATAAAGTGAAAAGACAACAATGTGGATTGACTAATTAAAAGTTATCAAAAGAAAAGTAAATTGCTTACCAAGGAAAATGGGATATCAGCCTATTATGAAATGGCCATCATATGCGGAAACCTAACCTAGTTGATTGGAGATCCTAATATCTAGGTTCAAAAAAGACAACTAAGTTATGAATGATATAGAAGAAACGCCTATAAAGATAATTTCTTCAATCTATTTTTATAATATTATAGAGTTGTCTGCAGCGTGTGTTAGGATAAACTATGTTTTTAATGATTCTTATATCTTGAAAATCTAAGTGGAGTATGGCAGATCACTTATAAAAGTTTTGAAGAGGGGCCGATTTTCTAAGAATTCTAAGACTGAGAACACTCATGAATCCCATAAGTTGTTCAGGGCCAAAATGAACACAACTGTGAGAACCAAGTTTGACTAGAAATGAACTATTATTGTATTGGTTTACACTAACAGATCACCGTTCAAGACGTTATGATCATTGATTAGCCAAGTAAATAAAGTAATACTTCACTAGGTAAAGTACAAAGACAAGTAAATTCGTTCACTGACAATTCTAGCAATTACTTTCGAAATGAGCCCTTTCAAGTATCTGCATAATTTTGAGCAATTTTCATTCATATGAGAGATTGTTGAAAAAATTAAATTGTTTTTATTTAATTTTTAATGTTGAATCAAAAATTTTAGAAGTGTTTTTTCAGAAGTTAAAAGTTGCATTATTTCACAAAAAATGCTACCTTTTATAAGGTACTTATTCACAATGGGTGCTACCGTTTTGGAAATGTGCCACTTTATTATTTAAAGGTACTTCTATATTTACTTAGGTACGTTTATATAAAAACAAACTTCTATGAAAGAATATGTCTTTTGGCTTCATACGTTCACAACATTTAAGTTATAAGTATTGTACTTCAAACTTGGTTCGATGTTTTCGGTGATTTAAAATGAAACTATTGTCAAAAGAGATCGTTGTATATTGGAAGGCGACTGCTATAAACTATGAACGCCTAAGGACATATAGTTCAACTCTACTCTTGATTTTATATAATTTTTCCTTTTCTATTTATTATTGGATGTCACTAATTTTTATATATTATGTTGCTTGAATAAAAGTTTAATCATCTTTTGTGTTTATTTAATATTTGATATAATATACAGTTAATGCACACTAATAAGTTCAAAAGTATTTTTAATTTTGTATAACTAAGAATTAACCACTATTTTATAAAGTACTTTGTTAAAAAAAAATACTGCAGATAGTAAGTGCTAATAAAAAATAACTTTTTTATCTTTTATTTTTTATTTATAGTAAATTATTAGAAAAGCCCGCCCTCTCAAACACGCATTAAGATTGAAATTGTTTTTCTTTCATTTTTTCGTTTGGAAAATTGTTTTTCTTTCATGGTAACGGGAAATGAATTACTGAGTTCGGGTAGTTGAACAATCACAATCTCCCATGTTTAGCTCGCCCAAATAAGGCCCAGCGAAATGAATAGCCGGCCCACATACTTCTTTCTTTTTTGTTTCATTCTGTACATTGTCTAAGTCAATAAAGGTATTTGACACCATTCATGATGTTTTTTTATTTTTTTTGGCTGAAACATTCATGATGGTTATTATTACTAATAAAGTATATGCTGATATGTTAGCAACTATTTTGGGATCATTTAAATAATATTTTAGATTAATTTTAACGATTAATTTAAATCAAATTCATTTTTTTAAATTTTTATAATATATTTACAGTTTCTGTTGGCATGTATAATAATCATTATACTATTAATTCAAAGTATATATTATTTTTTCAATAATAATTAAACAATAATATAATAATAATTACATATATAAATAAGTCCTGCATGTGTATTATCAAAAATCAAAAAAAAATTAATTTAATNGAAAGAACGTTTAAATTTTACACCATAAATTTCCATTCCATTTTTTTTTTCTTTCTATTTTTCATACACCCATGATAAAAAACCAAACAAAACCAATGAATTTCCATTCTCATTTCCCACATTTTCTTTGGAAAACCAGTGAGCTCATGTCGGAATCGATCTGGAACCAAAACCAAAAGATCTGGAACCAAAACCAAAACCATAAGCAAAGAGAGAGAGAGAGAGACGCACAAACGCACAAAAAAATCAAAACTAAAACCCTAAACAAAAAAATCAAAGAGCTTGTGATAGAGTCTTAGATCTAGGATTATGAGTACCAAGTTGAAAAGAGTTTCGCAGCAAAGAGAGCAAGCATACCCAACGAAATCGAAGATGGTGAAGTTGCCGTTCAGGGAAGATCGATGATCAGACACTGGCGAGAACGATCGGGTCAAGTGAAGTTGGATCTGGACATAAATGATATTGTGGCTGGGAATGAGAAAAGAGAAAATGAAAATGCAAAATGAAAATGGAAAAAAAGAGTTTTCTTTTTTTTCTTAAAATTTTAAAAACTTTTTTGAAAAAAAAAAACAATAAACGGTAAACGGTTATCAAACATGTTTCCATTTTTGTTTTTTCAATTATATCAAAAAGAAAAAAGGAAAACGAGAAATGAAAACGTAAACAAACGTAACCTTAAACTAGTGCTACCATTTCTTTTTCATCTTCCATGACATCGAGCTTGAAGTAGTCATCCAAGCATGTAAGTTTCCTCTTTATTTTCTTGCTATTTTGATAAACAAGAACCGTAAATCTCTAACACTCATTTGTGAACTTCTTTGTGCACTTCATCTTCTATCGTTGTGACTCATTTTCATCTTCCATCACCGCGACTTCGATGGAGTCCTCCAAGCATGTAGGTTTCTTCTTCACTTTTTTGCTATTTTTCTAAACAAAATCTATAAATCTCTAACACCCATTTGTGTATTTCTTTATTTACTTTTTGTTTTTGTAATTTCTTTTAATAAAAACCGAAGTTGATTTTGGTAGAGAAACATGTTCCATTGCCAGCGACAACATAGCAACGCCAACCCGAGCAATCCTCCGAGCATACAAGTTTCTTTTTGTATAGTTTTTATGTTTTATTTTATGTTTTATGTTTTTAATGTGCTTGAAAAAATATAATTGTTTTAAGTATTATTTATATATTTTTGGATGTTTGTATAATGTACAATTAATTTAGAAAAGAGATTTATTTTAGTAATTGATTCTTTAATAAATTAATAATTTGTAATAAATTATTTGAGATCCTAAATAATAATAGTAAATTAAATTTAAAATTAAAAATTGAAATTAATTTAAAAATTAATTAATTAAATTAAATAAAATTAAAAAATAACTTCAATAACGAAAATAGTGACATTAACTACGATGAAAATAGAATCAAACCAATATTGACGATAATTATTAGTAAAAGATGTCCAATATCGACAATCTTCAAATCTTCATCGCTAAATAAAGAATATTTAGTGACACACTGCATCCCCAATTTACTTAATTAGTGACGCACTGCGTCGTGAATTAAGGAATATCTTTTTGTTGCTAAAGAATTCATCGCTAAATACTATTTTTTTAATTTATTATATAATATATATTTATTTCGTTATTTAATTTTTGGTTTTGCACGACGTTCTGAGCGTCCAAAATAGCAACACTTTTTTGGTTTTCGGTTGTTTCAGCAAAGCAGATAAACTTTTGGCATCGTTGTTATGGACAAATTTGCGACACTCTTTCTATGTGGTTAATTTTTTCCACCTTCAACAATAGTGGATTTATTTACACTGAAACTTGCTTCAGCGTTTATATTTTGGGAGGCCGTATTGACGTCTCATATTAGTGTTTTTGTTTTAATGAATCAAAATCTCTTTCATAAGGCAATTAAGAAAGCTGGTTAGTGGTTTCAGCTAGAAAGATTAAACTATATCAAATCACTATCAGATTCTTAGGGCATAGCATCGTGTCATGTATCTAAAACTTCAATAGAGTGAGCAATTAAATCACTAGGGACTGTTTGATAGTGCATTCAATTTTTCTTTATGGTTTCTGATTTTTAGATTTTGTTTATGGTTTTATAATTTATGGTTTATGGTTTATAGTTTTTGCTAAAAAAATAATAAAAACAACAACCATTTATATTTTTGTTTTTATGGGGGAAAAAAAAAACTTATTTGGTAACTATTTTTGTTTCTTGTTTTTATTTTCCTTAATTTTATATTTTTTTAAAAATTTTACAAATCAATTTATGTAAATCCATATATGATTAATGTTTATCAACGAATCTTTGCCATCTAGGAATTCGGGTTCAGATGCCACCTTGATATCAGTCCCGACCATGCAATTCTGGGTATCAATTGCTACCGAACAGTCCCAGGTATCGGCCTTGACTGGGCAGTCTGGGGTTTTGGCCCCGACCGAGTGTTCCTAGGTACTGGCCCCGACCAGGCTATTCCAGTTTTTGGTCATAACCTGGTGGTCTCAGGTTCTTGCCTCGACTGGGTGGTCCCGGATTTCGGCTCCGACTGGGCTGTCTTAGATTTTATCCATGCAGTCTTTGGTACTAGCCCCGATCGGACGGTCCCGTGTTTTGGCCTCGACCAAGCAATCCTGGGTTTAAGCTCCATTTAGAAGGTCCTGGGTTTTAGTCCACACGGGGTGGTCCCGAGTACTAGCCCCAACCGGCAGTCCCGGTATCGACCTTGACTGAGCGGTCCTGAGTACTCGCTCCGACCGGATGGTCCCATGTCCCGGTATAAGATCGACCAAGTGATCATAGGTTTCGGTCCCGACTGGGTAGTGCTAGGTTCCAACCATGACTGAGCAGTTTTGGGTTTTGGCCCCAACTAGGCAGTTCTGGGTTCCAGTGACAGGACCCGCCCTGGAAATCCCTCCAGATTAACCGGAGAGGCCCTGCCTGAGGAAGATTCTACCAGAACCCCTCGGAGCAGCCGATAGAATCCTCCTCCGAAAAGGAGTTCAATAAACAATAAAATAATAAATAGGACAAAAAGTTGATAAGATATGCATTGCAACAAACAACCAGCCGTACAGAAATAAATAACATAACAGATTAGGGAGAAGATGGAAATGACAGAATCACTAAGTGAGATAACAAAATATAAAAGATACAATCCAACAATAAACAGAATAATGAGAACATGATTTAATACATAAGAAGAAGTGGTAGCGGAAGACGAGTGCGAATGCGTTGCCGACGGTAGCTCACGAAGACCTGCAGCTATGACCTAGGGAATGAAGTTAAAAATACAAAACGTGAGATATAAAATCTCAGTGAGTGCTCCTAGATAACTACAAAATACAAGTTCAACAGTTTAAATCCTTTACACTCAAGCCTCACGTCACTCAGTTGAAAGGTTCCCCGTTTTGAAAACCATTTCGCAAAACCCTTGGTTTAATCCCCAAACTCATTAAATCATTATAAACAGTTTGTGGGGATAAAACGTAATTTAAAACGATCATTAAAAACACGAATCAATCACTAAAACCATAAATAAAATCTTAACAAGAAACATTAAATTTATTCGTAAATCATGTTTGAATAAAATGGCAAATAGAACATTTGTTAAATCCAACACCAATCTAAAACCAAACACCATGGCTCCAACCCACAATTCAAAACCATCAATTTAAAATTTGCAATCAACAAATATAAAACCCAACCAGTACCACAACATAGTATCGTGCCGTGTGACCCTCAGCGTCCTGATGGCGTCACAGGTGGGGAGAGGGGGTAAACTCATCACAACGAACCGGCGTCCCAAATCTGTCATGGCAGGATCCTCACCATCTCTCTCCCGACACGTGTCCACAGCAGAGGATGGCATAATACATATAGCGCGCATAATAATACAATAATACTTCACTATGCTTCCCTATACAGGATACCAAACAAGCCAATAGCGCGCATAATAATACATCTCGATACCGTGTGGTACTCTTCAAAATCATGTCTAAAATCCTCCATCATCGAATATCAACAATTTTTCAAATCCTTTTACTTTTAAACAATTTTCCAAAATCTTCTTTTTTGAAAATTTTTACGAAAAACAATCAAATATTTCGCATATCAGAAAATTGCCCCAAAATTCTTAAATTCCACAAAAGCCATAATTTTTCTTTAAATCACCAATTTCCACAAAATTGTAACATATCCAAAATATCAAAATCACCGATAACCATTTAAAACACAAATGCACATTTAGTGTTAAATCATCAATAATTTAGATCAGAATATAATATATTTAATAAGCATAATTTAAATGCGCAAGAAATTTCAATCAAAACAAATCATATGCGATTAAATCATAATAATATATAATCCCAAAATGATTTAGAAAATAAATGCACTCACAAGTCTGACGCGTGCTCCTGCTGGATCTCCGATCCAGCCCTCGAACGTGCACGAACACCTAAAATAAATTACCAAAACACTCTTTAAATTACCGAAACTAACCAACGGCTCAGAGGAGTCCTCTAAGTCTCCAACTACAAAATTAAAACACTAAATACCAAAATTGCCTTTCAATTTCAGTAATTACCAAATCCGACGAGGATCTCGGCCGGGATTGTGCGTTTTCAAATCCGACCAAAATTAGATCAAATTGAAGGTACAACAAGCTTGCCCACGACCCTAGGGACGCGTTGGAATGGGTGGTGAGCACCCACTCACCGGAAAAGGACGAGATTAGCGGCGGCGCGTGGAGGAAGACGGCGGCGACGCGTGGGCTGCGCGTGGGGTGGTCACCGGAGTCCAGCCAGCTGCAGATTTGGTCACCGGCGCGGTCTGAGGCCAGTGGTGGTGGCTGTGTCATGCCACTCGCCGGAGATCGGAGTAGATCGGGGTGGAAAGGTGGCTGTCGCGGGTGGTTTTTCCGGAACTTCGCGGCCGTTTTCAGCCTCTGGCGGTTTCCTGGGTCAATCTTGGTACCAAAATGTAGATCGTCGCACCAGCTTTCCAAAAGTACCAAGCACGCTCCCTAACTCCACCGGAACAGTGAGATATGGCCGGCCAAAGGTGGTCTCGCAACAGTGCACGGGCTGCACGAGCTCTCGGTCTCGCTGAAATTTCCGGTGATCTGGGTCGTTTCACGGCGAACCACCGGTACAGGGAGGAAGAGGAAGTTGCCAGCTTTGATCTAGGGGTGGTGGTCGGCCAAGTCCGGCCACGGTGTGGCGGCTACCGACATGCGAAAGTGGCGCGGTGAAGGGTGTGGAAGGCGTCGGGTGTGGCTGGAAAATTCTAGAATCTGGCCAAAATTTAAAGATGAAGATAGGGGCATTTTCGTCTTTTCTCACACTTAAATATCAGTTTTGCCAAATTACCAAATTGCCTTTCACACTAAAATGACCATAACTTCCTGGTCTTAACTCCGAATCAAGTGTACTACTAGTCTACGAACTCGTATCGACTAGCTCTATGCAACGGTACCAAAGTCAAAGCCAAAATATAACCACACAAAAAGTCAACTCTGGGGCCCACTTAAAGTCAAACTGGTCAATCTTGAAATTTTTACTATTTTTCTCAAAACGGGATGTTACATTTACAGTGAAATACATATAAGAAAATACATGAGCAATTTCACTTTATTATTTGCAACTCTTAATTAAAACCAAATGCAAAAAACTGGCACAAATGATAAACGAATTGTCAAAATTCAACATAACATATCTTACAATAAATATGTAGTAAATAATATTTGAATGTAACAATCAAACTTGTTTAAATTGAAAATGACCAAATTATTTTTCCACATTTTTAGTAATTACTGAAATGTGTATCTGCATATTCATGGAAAAATATTAAGTATCGCTTGACAATTCTAATAAATAAAGTCAATTTTAATTTATGCATGTTATGTGTTATTAGATATGTCTATTTAAACAAATTTGTTTTCATAATTTTGTAAGTATTAGCACATCTGCATTTTCACTGATTAAAATTATATATATGATAAATGGAGCTTATCACTTCACTGATTATAACGTCATCAAGCTTTTAATTTTTGTTAATGCATGTAGTTCAAAAATAGCCATATGTATTTGCGAATAAAAAAAATCAAACAAACAAAGAAAATTAAAAAACAAAAAACAAAACAAAATTATAGAAGATAAAAAAATTGTCTCTACATTATTCATACCATACAATTCAAGCATAGCCCCTTGCCATAGGGTGAAGTACAATATTGCAGAGTGTGTATACATCTTCATGATAGGAAAGCTCGCCCAAATGGGCGGGGGTGCCAAACAGAGATAAAATTCTATGTGTTTTGTACCTCTTTGAATTGAGCAGAGACCTTTACCATGAGGTATAATGCTTTTTTCTGTTATTTTTTTATGTACACCTCCCCATGATAATGGCCTCCTCCCACATTGGGAAGGGTACATGGCAGTGATAATTTTTTTTATGTCTTGTATCCTTTTCAATTTGGGTAGATGGCTCATACCATGGAGCGAAGTGCATTTTTTTTGTTTGTGTGTACACATTTCCATAGAAGTGACCCCCTCACAAATTGGGAATGGTACATGACAAAGAGAATTTTCTCTATGTCTTATACCTTTCCCAGTTTGGGGGGATGACCCCTACTATAGGGCGAGCTATATCCTTTGTTTTGTGTGTCGACTCTCTGTAGTAGGGGGCCATGTCCAAATGAGAAGCGCTACAAGACAAATAAAAAATTATGAGCCATCCGTCCAAACTAGAAAGGTCTCTGCCTAAATTGGAAAGGATATAAGACACAGAGAATCTTTTTTAGTTTAATAACCCCCACCTATTTGGCGAACTCCTTACCATGAAGAAGTGTACACACTCTTCAATAATGTACATCACCTTATGGAAATGGCCACAATCCACATTGGGCGCTGTGAATAATGTAGAAACAATATGTACTATTTTTTTAGTCTAGACATCTTCCCCCCAATAGAGAGACCTTTACTATTGGGAGGTGTGCATGGAAAACGAAAAAAGAAAAGATAAAAAAAAGACTTTGCTCCATGGTAAAGGCCTTTCTCTAAATTGAAAGAGGTACAAGACATATATTTTCCAGATTAAGTAGTATTGTCCATAATTTGTAGTATTTTTTTTATAAATAGTACATTTTATCCAAAATGTGTAAGATGTCCACATTTTTCAAATTAATTAGTATTCTTTATAATTCTTAGTATTTTTCCATAAAGAATACATTTTATTTATAATATGTGAGATTGCTCAAAATGTCTTAATTAAGTAATATTGTTCATAGTTCACAATATTCTTCCATAAATTATAGTTTTTTTAATCTATAATGTGTAAGATTGTCTAATATGTCCAAATTAAATAGTATTGTGCATAATTCGTAGTATTTTTTTTTAAATGTGTATTTTTTTTTATCTATGATGTGTAAGAATTTCCAAATCAAGTATTATTATCCATAATTTATAGTATTATTCTATAAAGAGTACTTTTTATCTAAAATGTGTAAGATTTTCACATTTTTCAAATTAAATAATATTGTTCATAATTCATAATAATTTTTCATAAATAGCATTTTGTATCCATTATGAGTAAGATTATTAACATTGTCCAAGTTGAATAGTATTTTCCAAAATGCTTAAATGTGATCCATAAAAAAATAGTATTTATCCACACACAATAGGATTTTAAAAAAATAAATAAGTTTCATTTGATTATTTTAACATGTGGCACACTCTCGCATATTGATTTATTTTAAAAATTACAAATTTTCATTAAGATCCAGATCCAAAAGCTGATTTCATTCCGACCTACTGATTTTTTATTTCCCACATATTTCTCTCTCCTTGAACTGATAATAACTTATGGTCTTTATTTTTTTTTTGCTTTCTTTTTATTTCTTTTGCCACATGTTAAATTTGTGGGTGGAAAACACTTTATTACATTAATTATACTACTGCACTTGAAGTTGTAACTTAGTAGTAGAAGTCAGTCAAATCATCACACCTGCTAATACGAGAATTGGTTCAAGCTTGGTGGCTCCATTTGGATTCATGTGCTCCTCTCCGCTGCTACCGCACGAGAGAGATATAGGTTTTAGCGACACGAGCTTCCATCGCGGACTCCTATCGGGTTAAAAAGACTCATGAATCGGTCCACTCGCTAAATACATTTTGGGCCTATGACCCTGCTATGGGTATGTCTTGTTTTTTTCGACAAAAAAAAACATTAATTATATTACCTATATGATTAATGTTATAGGGGCATCATATCCATACTAAAATAATAAATGTCTAAATGATTAAATGGCTTAGACTATTAGACATATGGTGTAAGGCTACATGTTTATCATAAGACAAGTAGAGTTTTCTACAACAGATTATGATCTAATCTTTGAAATGTATGGATTAGAGAATGGGAAAGAACTTTTAGACTCCTTCCAAAGTTTTTCTCTAGATTTTTGACTCCTTCAATTCTTCCTCTCTATTTTTTCTCTCTTGCTTGATTTTACCAACCAAAGGAGGAAGAAAACTATTCATCTTCTTCCTCAAGGACATACACAAAAGCTTTCTCCTCTATTTTTTCTTCTTTTTTTGTTGAGCGAAATATTTAATGAAGAACCATATTAACTTTATCATCAGAGGGGAAATACTGGTCACTTTGCCGGCACTTATCTGACTAGTTTTTTATTTTATTTTTGTAAATCTGAAAAGCTCAATCTGTGAAGTAAAGAAAAATCCAAAAAAGTACCGCAACAAGTAATATTGTAGTCGAACCCCTAATTGCATAACATTTTGGCATATGTCATTCCTATAATTTGGCATTGCTCCCCCGATTAGGGTTTTCATTGGGGATGCCAAATTTAGCATTGTCATTTTTGGCATAGGTCCCACAATAATAAAATATGTGGGGCAAGCAAGGACAAAAAAATCGAAATTTTCGGCAAAATTTTGTTTTTTTTGGGATAAGGATATTAATTTTATCCCTTAAAAAATAGTCAAAATTTTCCTAATTTCCGTCGAAATTTCTGATATTTCTGCGATACTTCTATCAAAATTTCCATAGTAATTCCTTCACAAACTGGTCAAAATTTTTATAATTTTCGTGGAAATTTCACAATGACACCTAAAATGTTATTATTTAAAAAAAAAAATCATTCAGTGTCAATGATGTCTTCATCAATGTCGCTTAATGTGTTACTTATTTGAAAAAATCTTTTATTTATAAATTAAAAATGAAGAATTTAGGTGACACGTATAAGTAAATTAGTGTCTCCAAATGTGTTAATTTAATTTTTTAAAAGTTATAAATTAAAAAAGAACACTTTACGTGACACTGACGAGTAAACTAGTATCTCCTAAAGTGTTATTATTATTTTTTCAAAATAATCGTTTAGTTATAAAATAAAAATGAACATTTCACATTAAACCAATTAGTAAAACAGTGTAATCTAAAGAGTTAATTTAAAAAATACGTTTAATTATAAATTTAAAATGAATACTTTAATTAACACTGATAAGGAAATCACTACAAGAAAAAAAAGCTTTTTTGCAACAAAAACAACTTTGTCACAAGGAGTTGTATATGTGACGAAACTGTTGCTAAAACCACTTTATGTGATGGATACTAACCCGTCACACGGGTGTCGCAATAGACCTGACACAAAAGATTTTAAGAGACCCTTTACTGTTCCCCTGTGACAGAAAATAGACATTGTATAACGGGTTTACTTAGTCACAAATATTTTGACATATCGGCGACTCACCGCCAGCAAGGCTTCAGAGACGACATATGGTCCGTCACAGATTAATCATCAGTGATGACTTTGTGACAGCATGCCGTCACAGTAAGTTAAGTGTGACCAAAATAAATTCGACACAAAATAAACTTAGATACGATATTCTCCGTCACAATATATCATATGTGACAGTCTTATGATGGTGAACCGTCTTTATATATCCTCATTTGTGAAAATTGATGCAGCCATGCATTGATTTCGTGGTCAATATGACTCATCACAATATAGCATCTGTGACGGTAGTCCATCACAATAAATGCACTGTGATGTTTTGTATTCCGTCATGTATGTAAACTCATGATCTGGTAGAGCTGTCATAGTATAACATTTGTGACGGTGTTGTGACGGTAGGTCGTCACATAAACTTGTTCTATGACGATGCAATCTGTCACTTGTTTATTGAGTGACTTTATCCATCGTTTACGTACATGTATCGGTTTGGCACAATATATCATCCGTGACAGCTAACCGTCACAATATAACATATTTTTTTTTTTAGCTTTCTTCCAATTTTGTTTAAATTTCCTTTTTGTTTTTCATAAATTTTATCTTACACCCTTTTAATGTTGATATGACATGTTTAGTGGCCATGTTTGTGACATGTTTTGTTTTTCATAAAATTAGTATGCAAATTTGTGGCCATGTTTCAAGGAGAGAAAAGATGCATCAACATTACATATAGGACTTACTTGTTTATCTTTTGTAGACCATCCCAAAAGATTACCATAAGCTGAAAAATCGTTACACCCGGCATACATTAGGTGTGATGCTTCATGGAACATTTGTGCAAATGGATTTGAGGGGCATTCTATATCTACTGGGACATAATTAGATGTTGATGAAGTTGACCATTCATTGAACAAGGACTCGTGATTCAATTCATTTAGCATCGCCCATGTCCCGTCCACAACGACATCATCATCATCATCATCATCATCACCATTAGACAAATCATCACCATCTATCATATCTTCATGGGCTTGTGGGCTTAATGTCTCACTATGGTACACCCATGGGACGTACGACATTAACATTCTGTACACAATCAAATGATGATGTATTTGATCCGGGAATAGGAAGTAGTAGTTGTTACAATGGTAGCATGGACATTTTATTTTCTTTCCATCTTCCATATGGAGTTTTACAAAATTTATGAAATCCTTGACTCCATTAACATATTCTGGGACCGATCTATTGTGCAATTGCATCCAAATTTTATCCATCTTTATGTCCAAATACACGGTTAAGCAACTAGAGCTTTAGTGGAACAAGTCATGGTAGTGAGTATCCCAACTTAAACACACACTTTTGCAATATATTTCAAAAAAAAGATTGAAATGCAGCAACAAAAAATATATATCGTGCATGTTTCATAGGGAGCAATCTGCATATATACCTAGTCTATAATATATGCATGTATATGACAACCGCATGAAGAAAAAAAAGTTAAAAAGTAGTATTAGTATATATGATAGAACAAAAACAGCATGAAGAATAAATGTCAACCAATAATATTATAAGCAAAACCAAATTCCATATATAATACAAAAATCATGCCGAAATGCATATACATAAATTAAATTTAGTATATGCAGCAATATGCATGTTACTGCAGGTCCGGGAATAGAAACTACAAATAACCACATTACAAAATTAGTTAGCAAAATAGGGCATCCTTACACAAATTAGTTAGCAAAATAGGGCATCCTTACACAAAAGAAAATAGTCATAAATTCCACACGAACAATCAAGAACATACATGTTGAAACAATTAGACAAATATGTTCTAAAAAAAAGAGAGAGATAGGAAAGAGAGGATTACACAAATTGCGTTTATGAGAGATGTGCAATAGTTACATAGAAGATAGAGTTCCAAAGAGAATTCTGATTTTCCTTAACACTTTCGAATTTTTAAATTCATAATTAACACTTGTTAGCACGCATTCTTTGTTTCTACAGTCCCAAAACTATGACACAATCAATAGTATTTCCAATTGAACCGCTCCATGCATATATTCATACTATTTCATAAACAATATATATAAATATATATATATATATATATAATTGGTATCTATCATAACATATATATCTCAAAGTCAAATATATAAAACCTTTTGGAATTCTCTGATTTTATTCAGTGATTGGTCAATCTTATTTGGTACAATCTGAGACCAGCAATTTTGTCTCAAGCACCCTACACACATATTCATATAATATTCCATGTAAAGCTATCTTACAAGCACTATCAACTGCACCACTATTAAAACACCATTATTGACGATCACATTCAAAAACCAATATACACAAAAAAAGGAAAAGTAAAATGATATTATTTACAACCGAGGAGTGTGAATGTGGGTGGAGGAAATTAATATTCAATGCACATCAGTAACAGAGTAATGCAGTGAAATTCATTTTATGCCAATTTCAAATAGATTTTAAGTGCAACAAATTGATTTCGAAATCCCTAAAATCCAAAAAATGCAACAACATATACAGTACCTGCGAATGGAAGGATGACGATCGAAAGGGGGAGAATCACCGTGACCGGACACTAACGACACTTGCAGTCTTCACAACAACCGATGTGATTCAAGACGATTTTACGATCTTGACGCCAAACGGTTCTCGCCTCCGGTAACCCAAACTCCAAATTGCATCTGGCTGAACTGTTCGAATTCACAAAGGTAGGAAGGCCAAGTGAAATGGCAATTCAAAATAGATCGTTTGGCATCAATGAACGAAGACACCCTACTGTTCAAAAAAACGACGCCTTGTAATTTTTTGAAAAATTTACAAAAATGCCATTAATTATGACACATGGCAATTCTACATTTTGAGGGAAATTTGATTTTTTTTTTGCTAAATAGGCATGTCAATTGTGATAGGAAGCTTGTTCATTCTATCACAGTTATGCTAAATATATGGGAGGAAAATTTTTATTTTAAAATTTTTCGGTCAAAATATTAAATTTTATTTGAATTTTAAGTGTAATTGTGACATAATGACTGTCACAATTAATAATAAATTCAAATATGACTGAAAAAACGTTGTCACAGAATCATAATGAATTTTAAATTGATTTTTGTTCAATGCATTTGTTTGTGACAATATTTGTAATTTCCGTTACAGATGAATTCAAAAAAAATTTGGCTCCAAAAAATATTTGAGAATTACTGACAATCTATTGTGACGAGGTAAAATTTGTCACATTTAATGTACCATATGTGACGATCCAGATATGTCCGTTATTATACGCCCTACATCTATGACGGTTAAGTGAACGTCGTAACAATTTTTGTGAAAAAAAAACCTTTTTTCTTGTAGTGAATGAGTGTCACCTAAATTGTTAATTTTTATAAATATGCTTTTAATTATAAATAAAAAATGAACACTTTATCTGACACTTATGAGTAAATGAGTGTCACCTAAAATGTTAGTTTTTTTTTTTTCAGTGTTTTTTTTTATTCATAATACGGGTGTCATTGGTGAAGACATCAATATTAAAATAATGTGTTAATTTTTTGTGTGCTATCGGTGACACTGAGATTATATCAGTGTTGTCTATTATTAAAATCCGCATCTCTTTAACCTCAAAGTGTCTGATGTGGGCATCGAGGGCTCTTCTAGCATGGATGTTCGTGGTGAAGACATTGTGCTGCCAAGTGGACCAGTGACGCGTTCTCGAGCTAAGAAGATCAAAGCGGGAATGCTTGGACTTGTGAAGAGAATAATTGATGAGGATCGATTCAAGTATCCACATGATCCAAACACTTTTATAAGGCATAATGATGATTTAAGCATGATGTTCAACCAAAGAATGAAGGTTGTAATGCTATTCGGGAGTTGCAAAGACTAAACGACATAATTTTAGCCATTTTCGGATTACAATGGCAGTTTCGTAATTTAGCTATTTTCGGATTATAATGGCAGTTTCGTAATTATTGTTATTTCCAGATTATAATGGCAGTTTTGTAATTATTTATATTTTTGGATTATATTTATTTAGGGTTAGTTTTAGCCTTAGGATTACTTTCCTAATTATTTTATGGTCTAGATTGATTCTTAACTTAACCCTAATCTCTATATAAAGGGGAGGTTGCTAGTTTGTTAAAAAACAACTTTGATGATTGATTATTGAGAATCTACTATTGTTTTCAACAAGACTTGTGTGTTCCAAGAGAGGATAGTTCTTCTTCTACTTGTTGCAATTGGGAATTGATCTTCTTATCAAAGGTATTTACTTTGTGGCGAATTTCAATTTCATTCTTTGCCTTCTAATTAGTGTTGCTAGATACAATTGTTATCTAGAGGTGCTATAGGGCGGGTTTTTACCTAGGGTTTGTTTCATATCATCTTGTGTGTTGGGATTACAGTTTCTTTAAGCTTGGGGTTCCGCATCATTTGATATCAAAGCAAGGCCAAGATAAATTCCTATTTATCTTGTTCTTTGTTTTTCTTTTTAGAGTCTTTGATTAGCTTGTTGTTTCTGCGTTTTTTATTTCTTTTGTTCTTGAGATCTTTGTGTTCTTCATTGTTCTTGGTGTTTTAGTACCCAAAAAAAAAAAAAAAACAGAAAAAGAGGAATCTGATTATATATACAAAAAAAAAAGAAGAAGAAAAGAAAAAAAACTCTTAGCAAAAAAAAAAGAATTGAAAGTTCTAATATTGAGATTGGTTGCTTGAATATTAGGAAAGTTACTTATTCCTAATTGATTTCTGATTTTTATTATTCCATATTTCCTACTTTCCTAATTTATTTGTTTCCTATTCTCATAGTTTCTTATTTTCTTACTTTCCTATTCTCAATTTAATTTTTTTCCTATTATCATAGTTTCTTATTTTCTTACTTTCCTATTCTTAATTTAATTTGTTTCATATTCTCATAGTTTCTTATTTTCGTACTTTCCTATTCTAAATTTGTTTAGTTTTCTATTCTCATTGTGTTAATTTCATAGAGTAATTATTATTTGTTTCATTACTCTTTTGTCCTTTTTTTTTTGGTGCCAATTTTGCTCTAGAATTGAACTTGCTTTTATTGTTAGGTTTTAATTTTGAAATATGCTACTTTAGTTTTATATTTTTGTTTAAGATAATTGGTTCTGAAGTGCAACTTGGTGAACAAGACTTGAGTGGTAAAAGGCTTGAGTGGTGAGCATATAAAGGGTAAAAGCCAAAATTGAGTGAAACACGAGGGTTTACTATTTTTGAGTTAAACACGTAAGGGAGTGTGTAAGAATGTCTAAAAGAGACGGAATGAGAGTTCTACTTCGGAAGAAGAGCAAGTGACAACACCGGATCCAAAGCTCTTACGACAATCTTTGGAGGGTGAGTATAGAAGGATGGAAGAGAGATTGACTTCTAGGATGGAAGAAGCATTGAAATCTAGGATGGATGAGATGATGGAGCAAATGAGGGAGATGACCATGGCGATGTCCAATAATACTAGAAGGGAGGGAACACGACACATGAGACAAGAAGTAAATGTTTCCGATGAAGAAGAGTATGAAGTTCAAACGGTAAGGAGAAGACCTAGGAGAGAGGAGCCAAGAGGAGGAAGGGATGACAACCTAAGTTCCATTAAGATGCACATTCCACCATTCAAGGGAAGAAGTGATGCCGAGGCATACTTGGAATGGGAAAAGAAGTTAGAGTTAATTTTTGATTGTCACAATTAATTTGAGGAGAAAAAGGTTAAACTAGCCGCAGTGGAGTTCACCGACTATGCTCTAGTTTGGTGGGAGCAACTTATACAATCAAGGATGAGGTATAGAGAAGATCCGGTCTCAACTTGGGATGAGATGAAGAGAATTATGAGAAAGAGATTTGTACCATCATATTTCTATAGAGAGCTTCATCAAAAGTTGCAGAGACTCACACAAGGGTCTAGGTCCGTAGAAGAGTATTACAAAGAGATGGAGATGATTATGATAAGGGCCAACATTGAAGAGGATAGAGAAGCTACAATGGCAAGATTTCTAAGTGGGATGAACAAAGATATTGCCAAGGTGGTGGATCTACATCCATATGTAGAGATGGAAGAAATGGTCAACATGGCAATTAAAGTGGAAAAGCAATTGAGAAGTGAAGGGTCATCAAAAGGGTTTTCAAGCTCTAATTCAAAGTGGGGTTCCAATTCGAAGTGGAACAAGTATGACGACAAGAAGAGAGAAAAGAACTTGGAGACCAAAGAGAAAATTGGAGATGCATCCAAATTCAAGGATAAGAGTGCCAACCCAACAAGAGGTACTTCTAATCCTAATTCTACTAGTACTTCTAGACATAGGGAAATAAAATGTTTTAAATGTCAAGGGTTTGGGCATATTGCTTCCGGATGTCCAAATAGGAAAACTATGTTGATGAGGGGTAATGAAGTAATGTCGGAGTCTGAGTCCGATGAGGAAAGACCACCAATAAAGTATGATTCTATTGAGGATAAGGATGTAGAGTATCCTGTGGTTGGAGAGTCCCTAGTTATTAGGAGGGTTTTAAATTTGAAGGTGAAGGAAGAGGGACTAGAACAAAGGGAGAATATTTTTCATACTAGATGTTTTGTGGGTGGTAAAACATGTACTTTAATCATTGATGGGGGTAGTTGTGCTAATGCTACTAGTACTACATTGGTTGAGAAGTTGGGACCAGTATGTGAAAAACACCCTAACCCTTATATGTTACAATGGTTGAATGATAGTTGGGAGATTAAGGTAAATAAGAGAGTGAAAGTTGCACTTTCTATTGGAAAGTATAGTGATGAGGTTTTGTGTGATGTAGTACCTATGCAAGCGGGGCATATTTTATTGGGTAGACCATGGCAATCCGATAGAAGGACTATCCATGAAGGTTTTAAGAATAGGTATTCTTTTGAGCACAATGGAAAGAAAGTCACACTTGCACCATTATCTCCAAAAGAGGTGTATCTTGAACAACTGAAACTATCCAAAGTTTCCCATGGGGATTTGGGAAGTGAGGCAAATAAAATAATTGAGTGTAAAGAGGCCAAGAGTGAAAAGAATAAAAATAAAGGCCCAATGGTGAGTGATTGCACTAGTAATAAAGAGGAAAGTGCAAGAGAGAAAAGTGAGAAGAGTGAAAAGAAAAAGAATTTTTATGCAAAAGAGAGAGAAATCAAGAGTGCATTCTTAGGCAACAAAGCAATATTGTTGGTGAGGTTTCGAGAGATTTTGCTTTGTGAAACTAACCTTAACCTCGATTTGCCTAGTGTTTTTGTCGCTTTATTGCAGGATTTTGACGATGTTTTCCCAAAAGAGATGTCGACTGGATTGCCGCCCTTGAGAGGTATTGAGCACCAAATAGATTTTGTACTTGGAGCAAGCATTCCAAACCGACCAGCCTATCGTAGCAATCCCGAGGAAACGAAGGAGTTACGAAGGCAAGTGGAGGAGTTGCTAGCAAAGGGTCATGTTAGGGAGAGCATGAGTCCTTGTGCTGTACCGGTCTTATTGGTACCCAAGAAGGATGACACATGGAGGATGTGTGTTGATTGTTGAGCAGTGAATAAAATAACGGTAAAGTATCGTTATCCCATTCCTAGGTTAGATGATATGCTTGATGAATTGCATGGTGCTTGCTTATTTACTAAGATAGATTTGAAAAGTGGTTACCATCAAATTCGGATGAAGCAAGGGGATGAGTGGAAAACTGCTTTTAAAACAAAATATGGTTTTTATGAATGGATGGTTATGCCTTTTGGGTTAACTAATGCTCTTAGTACATTTATGCGATTAATGAACCATGTTTTAAGAGAATTTCTAGGAAAGTTTGTGGTTGTATATTTTGATGATATTTTGATATATAGCAAAAGTTTAGATGACCATGTGATGCATGTTAGCCAAGTGCTAGATGTGCTTAGAAAAGAGAAATTATATGCTAACCTTAAAAAGGGCACATTTTGTATAGATAGGTTTGTTTTCTTTGGTTTTGTTGTGAGTGCACAGGGTGTTAAAGTAGATGAAGAGAAGATCAAGGCCATCAAGGAATGACCTACACCTAAGAATGTGTCTGAGGTAAGAAGTTTTCATGGTTTAGCTGGCTTTTATAGAAGGTTTGTGAAGGACTTCTCTACCGTAGCTGCTCCTTTGTATGAGATTGTCAAAAAAGAAGTAGGTTTTAAATGGGGTAAGGAACAAGAACATGCGTTTCAAACTTTAAAAGATAAGTTATGTTCTGCTCCTATTCTTGTTCTACCTAATTTTGATAAGATGTTTGAGGTTGAATATGATGCTTCTAGGATTGGTATAGGTGCTGTTTTGATGCAGGAAAAATGTCCCATTGCATACTTTAGTGAGAAGCTAAATGGAGCTCAACTCAAGTACTCAACGTATGACAAGGAGTTGTATGCACTATTTCGTGTCCTGGAGGTGTGGCAACATTATTTGCTATCAAAGGAGTTTGTGATTCATACTGATCATGAATATCTCAAACACATCAAGGGACAAGGAAAGCTCAACAAGAGGCATGCAAAGTGGGTTGAGTTCACAGAGAGTTTTCCATATGTGATATGCTACAAGCAAGGTAAGGAGAATGTAGTAGCTGATGCATTATCTCGAAGGTATGTCCTCATAACTACATTAACTTCTAAGTTGTTAGGTTTTGAGCAATTGAAAGACATGTACGCAAGTGATTCTGATTTTAAAAATATTTATGTTGCATGTGAACAAGGTGCATTTAATAAGTTCTATAGACATGATGGTTTTCTGTTTCGTGGTTCAAGAATTTGTGTGCTTAATTGCTCTGTTAGAGAATTGCTTGTTAGAGAATCACATAGTGGTGGTTTAATGGGTCATTTTGGTGTGCACAAGACTTTAGATGTTTTAGTTGAACACTTTTATTGGCCACATATGAAAAGGGATGTTCAAAGAATTTGTTCTCATTGTATTGCATGTAAACAGGCCAAGTCTAAGTCTATGCCACATGGGTTATATACACCTTTGCCTATTCCTAATGAGCCTTGGGTTGATATATCCATGGATTTTGTCCTTGGATTACCTAGAACTAGGAAGGGTAGAGATAGCATATTTGTGGTTGTTGATAGATTTTCTAAGATGGCACACTTTATTGCATGTCATAAGACTGATGATGCTACAAATAATGCTGACTTGTTCTTTAGGGAGGTTGTAAGATTGCATGGAGTGCCTAGAACTATTGTGTTTGATAGGGATGTGAAATTTTTGAGTCACTTTTGGAGAGTATTGTGGGGTAAGTTAGGTACTAAATTGTTGTATTCTACTACTTGTCATCCACAAACCGATGGTCAAACGGAGGTGATTAATAGAACTCTAGGTACTTTGCTTCGTGCTATTGTTGGTAAGAATTTGTTAGGAAGGGTAGGGATAGCATATTTGTGGTTGTTGATAGATTTGCTAAGATGGCACACTTTATTGCATGTCATAAGACTGATGACGCTACAAATATGGCTGATTTGTTCTTTAGAGAGGTTGTAAGATTGCATGGAGTGCCTAGAACTATTGTGTCTGATAGGGATGTGAAATTTTTGAGTCACTTTTGGAGAGTTTTGTGGGGTAAGTTAGGTACTAAATTGTTGTATTCTACTACTTGTCATCCACAAATCGATGGTCAAACGGAGGTGGTTAATAGGACTCTAGGTACTTTGCTTCGTGCTATTGTTGGTAAGAATTTAAAAACTTGGGAAGATTGTTTACCTTTTGTTGAATTTGCATATAATAGAACTATTCATTCTTCTACAGGTTTTTCACCATTTGAGATTGTGTATGGTTTTAATCGTTTAACTGTGTTGGATTTGATGCCTTTACCTTTGAGTGAAATTGCTAGCTTAGATGGACAAAAAGGCGGACTTGGTTAAGACTATACATGAGAAGGCGAGGTTGCAAATTGAGAAGCGTAATCGTCTAACTGTTCAAAAAGCAAATAAGGGGCGAAAGCAAGTGATATTTGAACCAGGAGATTGGGTTTGGGTGCACATGAGGAAAGAAAGGTTTCCTAACCAAAGGAAGTCTAAGTTGGATGCTAGAGGCGATGGGCCCTTTCAAGTTCTCGAGAAGATCAATGACAATGCATACAAGATTGATCTTCCAGGTGAGTATAATGTGTCCGCATCATTCAATGTTGTTGATCTTTCTTCTTTTGACATGGATCCAGATTCGAGGACGAATCTTTTTGAGGAGGGAGGGAATGATGTGGGCATCGAGCGCTCTTCTAGCATGGATGTTCGTGGTGAAGACATGGTGCTGCCAAGTGGACCAGTGACGCGTTCTCGAGCTAAAAAGATCAAAGCGGGAATGCTTGGACTTGTGAAGAGAATAATTGATGAAGATCGATTCAAGTATCCACACGATCCAAACACTTTTATGAGGCATAATGAAGATTTAAACATGATGTCCAAGCAAGGAATGAAGGTGGTAATGCTGCTCGGGAGTTGCAAAGACGAAACGACATAATTTTAGCCATTTTCGGATTTCAATGGCAGTTTCGTAATTTAGCTATTTTCGGATTATAATGGCAGTTTCGTAATTATTGCTATTTCCAGATTATAATGGCAGTTTTGTAATATTTGATATTTTCGTATTTTATTTAATTAGGGTTAGTTTTCAGCCTTAGGATTACTTTCCTAATTATTTTATGGTCTAGATTGATTCTTAACCTAACCCTAGTCTCTATATAAAGGGGGGTTACTAGCTTCTAAGAGACAACTTTGATTATTGATTATATAGAATCTATTCTTGTTTTCAACAAGACTTGTGTGTTCCAAGTGAGGATAGTTCTTCTTCTACTTGTTGCATTTGGGAATTGATCTTCTTATCAAAGGTATTTACTCTGTGGCGAATTTCAATTTCATTCTTTGCCTTCTAATTAGTGTTGCTAGATACAATTGTTATCTAGAGGTGCTATAGGGCGGGTTTTTACCTACGGTTTGTTCCATATCATCTTGTGTGTTGGGATTACAGTTTCTTTAAGCTTGGGGTTCCGCATCACATTCCCTCTTTGATCTTCTTAGCTCGAGAACGCATCACTGGTTTACTAGGTAAGATGATGTCATCATCTTTTGTTTCGGTGGTAGAATATGACTCTATGATGCCCGCATCACTGCATCCATGTCAAAAGGAGAAAGATCAGCAACATTGAATGAGGCGGACACATTATACTCACCTGGAAGATCAATCTTGTATGCATTGTCATTGATCCTCTCGAGAACTTGAAAAGGTCCATCGCCTCTAGCATCCAACTTAGACTTCCTTTGGTTAGGAAAGTTTTCCTTCCTCATGTGTACCCAAACCCAATCTCCTGATTCAAATATCACTTGCTTTCGCTCCTTATTTGCTTTTTGAGCAGTTAGACGGTTACGCTTCTCAATTTGCAAACTCGCCTTCTCATGTATAGTCTTAACCAAATCCGCCTTCTCTTGTTCATCTAAGCTAGCAATCTCACTCAAAGGTAAAGGATTAAAACCATACACAATCTCAAATGGTGAAAAACCTGTAGAAGAATGAATAGTTCTATTATATGCAAATTCAACAAAAGGTAAACAATCTTCCCAAGTTTTCAAATTCTTACCAACAATAGCAGCAAAGTACCTAGAGTCCTATTAACCACCTACGTTTGACCATCGGTTTGTGGATGACATTGTAGTAGAATACAACAATTTAGTACTTAACTTACCCCACAAAACTCTCCAAAAGTGACTCAAATATTTCACATCGCTATTAGACACAATAGTTCTAGGCGCTCCATGCAATCTTACAACCTCCCTAAAGAACAAGTCAGCAATATTTGTAGCATCATCAGTCTTATGACATGCAATAAAGTGTGCCATCTTAGAAAATCTGTCAACAACCACAAATATGCTATCCCTACCCTTCCTAGTTCTAGGTAATCCAAGGACAAAATCCATGGATATATCAACCCAAGGCTCATTAGGAATAGGCAAAGGTGTATATAACCCATGGGGCATAGACTTAGACTTGGCCTGTCTACATGCAATACATTGAGAACAAATTCTTTGAACATCCCTTTTCATATGTGGCCAATAAAAGTGTTCAACTAAAACATCTAAAGTCTTGTGCACACCAAAATGACCCATTAAACCACCACAATGTGATTCTCTAACAAGCAATTCTCTAATAGAGCAATTAGGCACACAAATTCTTGAACCACGAAACAGAAAACAATCATGTCTATAGAACTTATTAAATGCACCTTGTTCACATGCAACATAAATATCCTTAAAATCAGAATCACTTGCGTACATGTCTTTCAATTGCTCAAAACCTAACAACTTAGAAGTTAATGTAGTTATAAGAACATACCTTCGAGATAATGCATCAGCTACTACATTCTCCTTACCTTGCTTGTAGCATATCCCATATGGAAAACTCTCTATGAACTCAACCCACTTTGCATGCCTCTTGTTGAGCTTTCCTTGTCCTTTGATGTGTTTGAGAGACTCATGATCGGTATGAATCACGAACTCCTTTGGAAGCAAATAATGTTGCCACACCTCCAGGGCACGAAATAGTGCATACAACTCCTTGTCATACGTCGAGTACTTAAGTTGACCCCATTTAGCTTCTCACTAAAGTATGCAATGGGACGTTTTTCCTGCATCAAAACAGCACCTATACCAATCCCAGAAGCATCACATTCAACCTCAAACATCTTATCAAAATTAGGTAGAACAATAATAGGAGCCGAACATAACTTATCTTTTAAAGTTTGAAACGCATGTTCTTGTTCCTTACCCCATTTAAACCTACTTCTTTTCTAACAATCTCATTCAAAGGAGCAGTTATTGTAAAGAAGTCCTTCACAAACCTTCTATAAAAGCCAGCTAAACCATGAAAACTTCTTACCTCAGACACGTTCTTAGGTCTAGCCCATTCCTTGACAGCCTTGATCTTCTCTTCATCTACTTCAACACCCTGTGCACTCACAACAAAACCAAGGAAAACAAGCCTATCTATACAAAATGTGCACTTTTTAAGGTTAGCATATAATTTCTCTTTTCTAAGCACATCTAGCACTTGGCTAACATGCATCACATGGTCATCTAAACTTTTGCTATATATCAAAATATCATCAAAATAGACAACCACAAACTTTCCTAAAAATTCCCTTAAAACATGGTTCATTAATCGCATAAATGTACTAGGAGCATTAGTTAACCCAAAAGGCATAACCATCCATTCATATAAACCATATTTTGTTTTAAAAGCAGTTTTCCACTCATCCCCTTGCTTCATCCGAATTTGATGGTATCCACTTTTTAAATCTATCTTAGTAAATAAGCAAGCACCATGCAATTCATCAAGCATATCATCTAACCTAGGAATGGGATAACGATACTTTACCGTTATTTTATTCACTGCTCGACAATCAACACACATCCTCCATGTGTCATCCTTCTTGGGTACCAATAAGACTGGTACAGCACAAGGACTCATGCTCTCCCTAACATGACCCTTTGCTAGCAACTCCTCCACTTGCCTTTGTAACTCCTTCGTTTCCTCGTGATTGCTACGATAGGCTGGTCGGTTTGGAATGCTTGCTCCAGGCACAAAATCTATTTGATGCTCAATACCTCTTAATGGCGGCAATCCAGTTGGCATCTCTTCCGGGAAAACATCATCAAAATCCTGCAATAAAGAGACAAAAACACTAGGCAAATCGGGGTTAAATTGGGAATCAAAGTATTATGAACGAAGAACAAAAGAAAAAAAAAATATTGAAAACAAAGATAGATAGGTACTTATCTCAACCAATGCTCTGATACCAATTGATGCGGAACCCCAAGATTAAAGAATCCGAAACCCCAAACACACAAGAAATATTGAACAATAATTGGAAAACAAGAACCCGCCCTACCAAACCCTTAGATAACTTGTATCTAAAAACGTGGATTAGAAGGCTAGGGAAAGAGAAGAATAATCGCCACAAAGTATTTCTACTTTGATAAGATAATTCAACTCCTAATGCAACAAGAAGAAGAAATTGATTTCTCACCTTGCAAGAACACTCCTGGGAGCAATAGGAAAATTAATTCTCTCAATTGATTAAAAACTCAAATCTGAAATCTGTCTTACAAGCTAGTAACCCCCCCTTTATATAGCTATTAGGGTTAGGTTAAGAATCAATCTATACCATATTGTAATTAGGAAAGTAATCCTAAGAAAATTAGGAAAGTAATCCTAAGGAAATTAGGAAGGTAATCCTAAGGCTAAAAACTAACCCTAAATAAAAATAATCCGAAAATAGAAATAATTACAAAACTGCCATTATAATCCGAAAATAGCTAAATTACGAAATTGCCATTCTAAGTTGTTTATTTTTAAAATGATGCCGTTTCGTCTCCGCAACTCTCGAGCATCATTACGACTTTCATCCCTTGGTTGGACAACATGCTTAAATCATCATTAGGCCTCGGAAAAGTGTTCAAATCATTTGGAAACTTGAATCGATCTTCATCCATAATTCTTTTCACAAATCCAAGCATTCCTTCTTTGATTTTCTTAGCTCGAGAACGCGTCACTGGTTTACTAGGTAAGATGATGTCATCATCTTTTGTTTCAATGCTAGAATATGACTCTATGATGCCCGCATCATTTTGTCTCACTTCCCAAATCCCTATGTGAACTTTTGGATAATTTCAATTGTTTAAAATACACCTCCATTGGAGATAAAGGAGCAAGTGTGACTTTATTTTCATTATGCTCATTTCTCCTAGCCCTTGGTTCCTCCCTCCATCTGCGTCTCCTCATGGAATTATTTGAGACTTCATCATCATCGGAACCCGTTGGCTCGATATCTCTAGTTCGCAAACCATCTCTCCCTAGGTTATTTGTGGCGGTCATAAATACTTCACTTACGTTATCATTTAGCTCATCCCCCTTCATCTCTTTGTAATACTCCTCTACGGACCTAGAGCCTTGTGTGAGTCTCTGCAACTTTTGATGAAGCTCTCTATAGTAATAAGATGGTACAAACGTCTTCCTCATAATTCTCTTCATCTCATCCCAAGTTGAGATTGGATCTTCTCTATACATCCTCCTTGATTGTATAAGTTGCTGCCACCAAACTAGAGCATAGTCGGTGAACTCCACTGCAGCTAGTTTAACCTTCTTCTCCTCTGAGTAATTGTGACAACAAATATTAACTCTACCTTTTTTTCCCATTCCAAGTATGCCTCGGCATCACTTCTACCCTTGAATGGCGGAATGTGCATCTTAATTGAACTTAGGTTGTCATCCCTTCCTCCTCTTGTCTCCTCTCTCCTAGGTCTTCTTCTTACAGTTTGGACTTCATACTCGTCTTCATCGGAAACA
>QANX01003114.1:3688-78810 GCA_003254975.1 Ochetophila trinervis
TCTTACAAAAGAATTGATCCCCCTTTATATAAGGACTAGGGGTAGATCAAGAATCAATCTAAACAACCATTAAATATTAAGAAAGTAATCCTAAGGTTGAAAACTAACCCTAAAAACGAAAATAGCAAAAATTACAAAACTGCCATTATAATCCGAAAATAGCTAAATTACGAAACTGCCATTATCATCCGAAAAGTAGCTAAAATTACGAAATTGCCATTCTAAGTTGTTTATTTTTAAAATGATGCTGTTTCATCTCCGCAACTCTCGAGCATCATTACGACTTTCATCCCTTGCTTGGACAACATGCTTAAATCATCATTAGGCCTCGGAAAAGTGTTCAAATCATTTGGAAACTTGAATCGATCTTCATCCATAATTCTTTTCACAAGTCCAAGCATTCCCTCTTTGATCTTCTTAGCTCGAGAACGCGTCACTGGTCCACTTGTCAACGTAATGTCCTTATCACGAACATCCATTCTAGAAGAGCGCTCGATGCCCACAACCTCATCAATATACTTTCCAATTTCGAAAGCAACCTTCACCTGTTTGGTTACCTTCACTTCCTCACTGTCATTCAACCATTGTAACCTATAGGGATTAGGATGCTTCTCACATTTCAAGCCCAATTTCTCTACCAAAGTAGTGCTAGCTACATTGGCACAACTTCCTCCATCCACTATCAAACTGCAAATTTTTCCACCCAGCATACATCTAGTGTGAAAGATATTCTCCCTTTGCTCTAGACTCTCCTCCTTAACTTTAAGGTTTAAGGCTCGCCTAACAACTAGAGACTCTCCCCTCATAGCATACTCTATGTTCTCCTCATCACTAGAATTATCCTCCAATGGTGGCACCTCGTTATCACTATCATTCTCAGACTCCGAAACAATTGCACTACCCTTCAACAACATAGTCTTCTTATTAGGACATTCAGAAGCAATATGTCCTAACCCTTGACATTTAAAACACTTTATCTCCCTATGTCTAGTAGTGGTAGTAGAAGAAGAAGAAGAAGAATTAGGAGTACCTCTAGGTGTGCTGGCACTCTTATCCTTATTCTTGAAATCGAAGCTCTTCTTTTTGTCCTCAGGTTTCTCCCACTTTAAATTCCATTTAGAGTTGGCATTTGAGAAGCTTCGAGTAGTCGCTTTTCTTTTAAGTTGCTTTTCCACCTTGATTGCCATGTTCACCAAGTCTTCCATTTAAGAATCGAGCCATGGAAGCCTCTCGTTCCTCATCTATGTTGGCTCTGATTAGGAGCATCTCCATCTCCTTGTGGTACTCTTCTACCGTCCTTGTTCCTTGGGAGAGCCGCTGCAACTTTTGGTGTACCTCTCGGTAATAAGAAGATGGTACAAATCTTCTTCTCATCACCCTTTTCATCTCGCCCCAAGTTATAATTGGATCTTCACCATATCTCCTCCTAGTCTGCAATAATTGTTCCCACCAAACCAAAGCATAATCGGTAAACTCTACAGCGGCGAGTCTTACCTTTTTCTCATCCGAGTAGTTGTGGCAAGCGAAAATTAGTTCAACCTTGCTTTCCCACTCCAAATATACTTCAGCGTCATGTCTCCCCTTGAATCGTGGTATTTGCATCTTTATGGAGCTTATGTTGTCGTCCCTCATTTCTCTCGGCTCATGTCTCCTAGCCCTTGGTTCCTCCCTCCTTGGACGTCTCCTCATTGAATGATTTGAGACTTCATCATTCTCGGAAACCGATACTTCTATATCTCTAGTTCGCGAACCATCTCTCCTTGGGTTATTTGTGGCGGTCATAGAGACTTCATTTACCTTATCATTTAATTCATCCATCTTCATGTTTAACCTCCGCAATTCTCCTGTGAAGGCCTTGTATAAGAGCTTCATGTCCGGTGTCATCTCCTTTTCGTGCTCTTCCTCGGAATGAGCGGCTTCTTTTCCTTCTCTTCTTGACATCTTAGTTTCTACAAGACAAGATTAGTAAAAAGAAAATCCTTACTTCTCTCCCTCACGTGTTTCTCTCTTTTTAATGGTAACTACGCTCGTGTTTCACACAATTTTGGCTTTTACCCTCAATGTGCTCACCACTCAAGCCTTTTACCACTCACAATCTCCAAAATCAAGTTGCACTTTAGAGTTAAACACAACAAATCAAAGCAAGAAAAACAATTATCACAATCTCAAAACCTAACCAACGAAAGAAACTAGATCAAAAGAAAAGCAAAAATAAGAATTAGAGTAATGGAAAACAAATATTACCCTAAGCAAAAAAAAGAAAAAGATAAAACAAACAAAATTCGGATTTTTTTTTTTTTTTCAGGAATGCCTTGTGGACAGACCTGCCCAATGTGACCCAAGGTGCAACCCCAGGCGCCTGTAGTGCGATTAGGGTTTTTTTTTTTTTTTTTTTTTACTTGTTTTCTTCTTTGAATAAAAAAACCCTAAATCAACAAGATAAAAAAAGACGCACGAATCAAACACAACTTTTTTTTTTATTTCTTTTGGGAATCAAAGTATTATGAACGAAGAACACAAGGAAATTGAAAACAAAGATAGATAGGTACTTATCTCAACCAATGCTCTGATACCAATTGATGCGGAACCCCAAGATTAAAGAATCCGAAACCCCAAACACACAAGAAATATTGAACAATAATTGGAAAACAAGAACCCGCCCTACCAAACCCTTAGATAACTTGTATCTAAAAACGTGGATTAGAAGGCTAGGGAAAGAGAAGAATAATCGCCACAAAGTATTTCTACTTTGATAAGATAATTCAACTCCTAATGCAACAAGAAGAAGAAATTGATTCCTCACCTTGCAAGAACACTCCTGGGAGCAATAGGAAAATTAATTCTCTCAATTGACTCAAATCTCAAATCTGTCTTACAAAAGAATTGATCCCCCTTTATATAAGGACTAGGGGTAGATCAAGAATCAATCTAAACCATTATATATTAAGAAAGTAATCCTAAAGTTGAAAACTAACCCTAAAAACGAAAATAGCAAAAATTACAAAACTGCCATTATAATCCGAAAATAGCTAAATTGCGAAACTGCCATTATCATCTGAAAATAGCTAAATTATGAAACTGCCATTATCATCCGAAAAATAGCTAAAATTACGAAATTGCCATTCTAAGTTGTTTATTTTTAAAATGATGCCATTTCATCTCCGCAACTCTCGAGCATCATTACGACTTTCATCCCTTGCTTGGACAACATGCTTAAATCATCATTAGGCCTCGGAAAAGTGTTCAAATCATTTGGAAACTTGAATCGATCTTCATCCATAATTCTTTTCACAAGTCCAAGCATTCCCTCTTTGATCTTCTTAGCTCGAGAACGCGTCACTGGTCCACTTGACAACGTAATGTCCTTATCACGAACATCCATTCTAGAAGAGCGCTCGATGCCCACATCACTCTGTGAATAACAGTTGGATCTAATTTAATATATGATAGTTCATGGTAGGTTTGTAAATATTAATTTTTATTATGATAGTTATATATAATTATATTATTTTGTTTTACTTCGATTGTGTTCAAGGAATTAGGTATATTTTGGGTGGGATTTTGTAAATAAAAATAATAGTAAAATTGTGTTTGTGTTGTCTTAAAATTTGTTAAAATCTATTGAATTCAATAGGTTATTATGTTGGACGCTAAGTATTAAAAATTTTTGTTTCAAAACTTCATTTCTCAAAAATGCATCTATGTTTATTAATTTAAAGTGTGATTTCAAAATTTTTAATTACTAATTGTAATTAAATATGAAAAATTACTATTTCTTATCACAATCACGTATCTTTTTTCTCCTATTAAAAATGTACAACTTATATGATCGCAATTGAAAATAAATTTTGCCTACACAATTAGAAGTAATTGATTGAATTGTTATATGAAAAGTTAAATTATTTTTATATATAGTGTATGAATTATCAATGCAAACAAAATATTGAACCATTAAAAAAACTATAAATAAAAAATTCAATAATCAAAAATTCTATAAAGCATGATTCTTAAAATATTTTTATATTTAGTGTATGAATTACCAATGCCAACAAAACAATGAACCATTAAAAAAAAACTAGAATAAAAAATATATATAAAATTCAATAATCAAAGAGTCTATAATGCATGATCTCTATCAACGATGAAAAAGTATATTGCAATTGTTATCTGATAGTTTATCCTGCCTGGTTATAAACTTGATTTTACAAAAATAATTAATAACTTATTGGACCACACATTAGCTAAAAATTTCGTGTATTAGAGCATCTCCAATGGTATTTTTTATTTTAAAAAACATTTTAAAAAAATCTTAAAGAATAAAGAGTGAATTTTTTTTATCAACTCCAATAATATTTTTATAATCACTCTTTATTTTACATTTTCCAATAAACAATTATGATTCATATTTTTTCTTCTTTTTTTATCATTTTTAAACCAATATAGTATTAAAAAAATTAAAATATAAAAATATAATTAATATATTTTATTATAAGTGTACATAGAAAATTGTAGAGCAATAAATGAAATTTTATATAGAGAGTGAGTTTGACTCTCTATATTTGGAGAGCCAATGTCTACTCTTCATTTTAATTTGTTATTTGTAAGAGTCCATTGGAGCTATAAAAAATAGTTATAACTTTTTAAAATAAAGAAGTTGGAGTATTTAAAGAGCCTATTTGAAATGCTCTTACAATTGATTTACAGCATCAAGTGAAAGAGATTAATTACAAACTTTAAAGCAACATTAAGAAACATAAATTCCATAACAAAAACAAATACAAAATATCCATACAAAAATTTCAAATTTATTATCAAAATTGTAAACGATTATCAGTAACAAATTTCCAATACAAAACAAAACAAACAATATTGACTTTAAAATGCATTATTTGTTACTTTTTTATAGCTCAAAATGTAAAGATTTAATATTGCTATTTTTATTCAAAATCCTCAAATATAATATCCAATATTATCATAGAAAAATATGCAATTCTTTAGAAATTATCTTCCAATTCCCAATGGAAACGTAGTATGATAAAAACGAATTCTTACATTTCTGAATCACTTGTTCTCACTTTTTACTTCTCAGACGCCCAGCCCACAGATGCCTCTTAGTACTTAATAAAATTCAATAATAAATCATATTTATATTATTATAATTATATGTTATTATAAAATTTGAACCAACCTAATTCTATAACTTTTTTGTTTACCATTATATATCTTTTTGATCAAAATATTAAATAACTCACATGTTGATCAAAATCTAAACACTACTCTTTAAACTAATATTTTCATGTCCTATTTTATTAATCTATGGTTTCCAATTAACAATTAATACAATAGTGGTCAAATATTTTTGCTTTCCAATACCAAAAAATTATAGATATGAACATATAAAATAGGATTTTTGGCAGATTGCACCTCAATCTTTTACACGTTTTTGCACTTGGCACTTTAATTTTTTTTTTGACACGTTATCCCTCAATCAGTAGTTTTTGTTGCACTGTTAGTACTAAACATATGTTCCGTCAATCTTCTGTGATTAAGGCATGCTTGAGCCGCACATGTGACTTTTATTACACCGTTTTACTCCAAAACGATAGAAAAATCGTACAAAGCTCTAATTTCTATCTGATCTTCTTTTATGCCTGAGTAAAACTAGTCATAAATCTGTAGCTACTTAGTTCCCAAAAAACTTGAAGAAACTATCCCAAAAAACTTGAAGAAACTATCTGATCTTCTTTTATGCCTGAGTAAAACTAGTCATAAATCTGCAGCTACTTAGTTCCCAAAAAACTTGAAGAAAGAGGCGCAAAAGAGTGAATAGTGAAACTCATATGCTCTTAGTGCTTTCAAGAAACTCAAGGATCAAGTTGTAGTGGTCAATAATTTATGCAGTGAGTCCAAAGCCTCTGTTTACCTACTTCTAATTTTAAGCTTAATAAGTAATTCATACGCTAGAAAGTCCATCCAAAAAGATATTGAAAATTAAACAACACACGATAGATTCCTACTGATAGCAATAACAAATATAATTCTTGTAGAATCTAAATTGCAAATCAGAGACATATTATGCATAAAAAAATAACCGAATGATGCGAAACCTCAAGCTTAAAGAAACTATAATCCCAAAACACAAGATGATATAGAACAAACTCTAAGTAAAAATCCGCGCTATAGCACCTCTAGATATCCAGTGTATCTAGCAACACTAATTAGAAGACAAAGAATAAAATTGAAATTCGCCACAAAGTATTTAACCTTTGATAAAAAGATTAATTCCTAATGCAACAAGTAGAAGAAGAATTATCCTCACTTGGAACACACAAGTCTTGTTGAAAGCAAGAGTAGATTCAATTCAATAATCAAAGTTTTTTTTCTTACAAGCTAGTAACCCCCTTTATATAGAGATTATTGTTAGGTTAAGAATCAATCTAGACCATAAAATAATTAAAAAAATAATCATAAAGCTTAAAACTAATCCTAAATAAATATAATCCAAAAATAGCAATAATTACAAAACTACCATTATAATCCGGAAATAGTGATAATTATGAAACTGCCATTATAATCCAAAAATAGTAAAAATTACAAAACTGCCATTATAAAATGCTTGTTTTTTAAAATGACGTCGTTTCGTTTCAGCAACTCCCGAGCAACATTACCACATTCATTCCTTGCTTGGATATCATGCTTAAATTATCATTATGCCTCGAAAAATTATTTGGATCATGTGGATACTTGAATCGATCTTCATCAATTATTATCTTCACAAATGCAAACATTCCTGCTTTGATCACCGAATCTGCTTCAATTTCTAAACTTTAACAACTAACACTTTAATGTCACTGACCTCTTCCAAATAATTTAGAAGAATAGAATTGAATCCATCATAAAAGCAGTTAAGTAAGAGAAAATTTCAACTATTTTATTCACCTAAATCTAATCGGAAAGCTTCAATTTTGAAAAAAAAAACATACAAAAAATAAGAAAATGGAGGAAGCCCAAATAGAAAGGAAACCCTAACCACACATTTTTTAACACGGGACTGGAAATTTGACTAGTTTTCTCAAACTAATTGAGAGAAATTTCGAGAAGTTTAGAGAAATTGATAAAAAAAAAAAAAAATTGTTCAAATGGAAGAACATGAACGACATAATAAAAGTCAAACATGCAGCTCACATGTGCTTAATCACAGAAGAGTTACACAAATATGTTTAGTACTAACGGTACAACAAAAATTATAGATTGGAGATAAAATGCCAAAAAAAAAATTGAAGTGCTAAATGCAAAAACGCATAAACATTGAAGGATAACCATGCCAAAAATCCTATACAATAATATATTGTAAAAAAAAATACAAATAGAGTATTTATATATAAAAAAAAATACATTATCTTCCAAATTGTCAAATTTCAACTCCAAATAGTAAAGCAACATTAAAAACTATAAATTACATAATAAATATTCTATGCAGTTGCACCACTATAGCTAACCTACAAACAAAATTTTCTTCAAAAATAGATCACATGACTAAAAATTCAATTACCTTGCTTTAATACAAATAACAAAAATTAGAAAAAATTAAAAAGTTAAAAAGTTAAATCAAATTATTTATCACAAGCGCGTGCAATGCACGCACCAAAAACTAGTATATGTATGTGATTATGTCCCCAACCCACCAAATTAATGATAATTTCGATGCATAATGGTGCAGTGTAACATTTATGTGGCCTGCGCTGCGCTGATCTTTCCTGTGTAACTCTATGTTACAGTGTAACTCTATAGATATGGCCTATAGAGTTTAACTCCCGAAATTAACATATTAAGGCAAACTCTAAATTGCCATTAGTTATGAATAACAATTAAAAATCAAATTTCTAATCTTCTAATTGAGTTCAAGTAGTTATGCAAGGTGAGAATTCCTGTGCTTGAAAGAATAACTTTTGCTCTTGCTACCAACAATGACAAAAATGGATTTGACCAATGAGCGCAAACCCATGACATGTAGGCAATTCTTCTAGCATCTTTTTTGTGGTCTTGTCTGACAATGTATTGTTTCATAAATCTTTAACTAGGTTTTGAGTAATCAAGTACCACTACAGTTAACAATGAAAGGTTTAACAAAGTTTATAAATCCAGAGGTCTTGATTCCAAGCTTCAGATCAATCTCACCGCCACCCAACCAGAAGAAATCAGGATCAAGTTTCGTAATTGCTTCATCCAAAATCACCTGGAAATCAACCCGGCAAATTGACTTACTAATTCCAGTTGAACTCTAAGATGTGCTTAGGAAATGGTCTCATTGTAACTAAAATGATTCTATATGCAGTTCTATCCTTTCTACTTTACGAATGTCATCACCTGGCCAAGTAATGATAATTCTTGTTATTTCAACATCAAGTGCTCTACCTAACTACTTCATACATCATATGCAAACACAAACACAAGGTTTTTTGATGTCGAAATGCCTAGCCTCAGTATTTTAACTTTTACTTTCAATCTATTTTTCTGCAAAATCAATACAGTGGACCACCATATTACAATCCAAAACATCACACCAGGGCTAGAGTTTAAACATACAATATATTAGGAACAGTGGACCACCAGTAGCTGGCATGAAGGTTGTAAGAATTCAACTAATAAGAAGGGTTTTGAGGTATGTTATATTTCAAAACATAAAACACTCTTCCGTATGCTACCGAATACATTGTTTTTGCAATGTACATAAACAGTAACAGGAGCTTAAACAATTTCCAGGCAAATAAACCACAGCGACCTGTGTGTTAGAGCTGCATCTAGCACAAAAGGACACTGTAGTTTGTCTGGAAAAATAAGTGTCGCTGACTCACTGCATGTCAACAGCAAAAGGCCTTAGACAATCTTTTGAAACCATGAGCATTAGGAGTTAGAAGGTGGAAATGAAAATAAACTGGTAAATTTTGACCGATGTTCTGTCTTAGTGTCCTTTGAATCGATCATATTAGAACTTTTAACTTACCAGTCACTTCCTAGTTTCTAATTAAAGAGGCATACATAGAGAAAATACCAAACTAATTGCTTCAAGGGCTCACAATAGGTTAGAAATTTTGTAATAATTGAACAGATAATTACCGGAATATCAGTCTTCATGCCGATACATGTTACTGCATTGTGCTCATATCCAGTCAACTTCACAGATGTTTCCTCGGGTGCAAGCCTCACTGCATGGTCATAACAATAGTTTCCTTCTAAGATTTGTAAACATTACTCTCATTTGAGACCTAAGACAGTAATATACTTGGAAAGCTTCTCAAGTACCCATTGAGGACAATTACAGCAATAAAACAGCAACATTTGGAAAAAAACATTGAGTCATAATACATATGTAACCAAAAGCAGCACAGAATAGATGATGGACTAATGATCTATTCTAACAAGTTCAAAGGATTGTTCCAGTTAATGTAATTATTCCTAACTTAAGGAAAACAATTTGTAGGAGGGTAATCTAACATCTCCTGTGTAGTTGTAACCAATCTCAAAGGAAGTAATCAATCCATGAGTTTTGTCATCTATCTTGTGCATCACTTAATTTCATCATTCAATTGTTCAACAGATGCTCATTCTTAATAATGTTATCTTTTTGTAGAATAATTATTTGCTTTACGATGAAGAAAAGCATTGTTAATGACTACAACACGAAGAACTGTTTTCCTATCACCTTTGGCTTTACTTACTACATACTTATACAATCTAATGAGTGAAAACCTTATCTTAAAAGCACCTTAGACAGAGAGTAAATGAAGTGCCCATTTAGGTGTAATTTTGAATGGTCTAAAACCCTGCTTTTAAGTGCCTCTTAAAGTGTTTGGTTAATACCATAAAAACGCTTTTTATTCATACTAGTTTTTACGAAATTACATATATGGTGATTCTGAAAGAATAGGTACTTCCTTGGAAAAAGCTTCTGAAAAACTCATTCTCAAACGGAGCTGTAGTCAATTTGAAGTCATTACAATTCAAACAATAGTTATTTTTTCAAGTGAGGCACATAATAGTACCCATTTATGTGTGATTTCTGGTTCTTGAAGTGTTTAGTTAATAATATAAAAATTCTTTTTATAGATTTTGTCTGGGAATCACCTTTTTGGTGATTTTGAATATAGGTACTTCCTTGGAAACCACTTCCTTAGGAGAAGTGCTTCCGAAAAAATCATTCTCAAATCGAACTGTAGTCAATTTTGAGTCCTTGCAATTCAGTTATTTTTTCAAATGAGGCATGCAAAAATTATAAAGCTGAAGGAGTCAACTATGATATGAATTTGAAACATACAAATTCACATACAAACCCAACGAGAGAAAGAAGCAAATTACCAATTGCTGTTACAAAAATTATACTTCTTATCATCCAACTCCCTTACATCTTATAAATTATAGCACTACAAATCCAAACTAAGAATATCATCTGTATTCTCAGTCGTAGACATGTATCAGACACTTAAAACCCAGTATATTGGGACACATTGGAATCTAAAAACAGATAGAAAGGTAGTTTTTCAAGCATCATAACATATTCATTATAATTTCATTAATAATGGCTGGTTTTTGTAAACAATTAACGAAAAAGAAACAAAAGAAGTACTTCTAATATATCTTTTCAATCATTAAGTGCACAACAACTTACAATTAAATTTCTTTTTTGCTATCTTCCCATTGTTGAGCAAATAGAGGAAATTTTTAACTGTTTCAGCGTTGAATCGAGCAGTATACTGCAAAAAAGAAAATTTCCCGATGCTAGATAGTGCAGAAGAAAATACAATGGCAAATGGCTAATGTAATTGGGAGAAACAAAAGGTTACCTGAACTACAACAACATAGTACTTTGAGTTGCTGCGATCACTACAATCAACAACATTAGATTGGGCTTGCGTATTAACCTAATCAAGAAAGAAATTAAGCCCCAAAGAAACACATGTAATTTATATTAACCTGTGATGTGAGAAAGTCCAGCGAGTTCAACATTCAACTTGAGAAACATTGCACAGATTGTAAATATTAGACAAAATATACACTTTATATGGAAAAAAATAAAATTAAAAATAAAAATAATAAAATGCACAATTCTTTATTTATACAAAAGGATACAAATCTCAGTAAATATCTAAATATGACTAAGGAAGAAAAACAAGATGTCTTGAACAAGAAGGAATTCTCAAAAATTCAATCCCACTTATTTTATACACCAAATTTAGTTCTAAACAGGTTTATGCATGTGTCCTTGATTGGATGAAATTTATATATATTTTATGTACCTTAATACTTGATTTGAGCATGTTTTATTCACTTAAAATAGATTAATTTGTATTTTTCTATGTTTTAGGTGGATTTGAGCTTAAAGAGATGAAAAATGAAGAAACAGTGGCAAAATCGTAATTAAACAGAATAATGAAGAAGCAGTGGCAAAATCGTAATTAAGCAGACATTGGGAGCAAGGCAGAGCAGCCCAGGTGCATTGCCCAGGCGCCTGGCTAGCTGCCTGGGTGGCCGCGAATTTGGTCATGTTTGTGCGATTTTATCAGTTTTAGCCCTAGATTTTAGTATAAATATGTTTTATGATTGTTGTTAAGAGGGGAGCCAACTTTTAAACAATTTTTACCATTAGAATTGAATTTTTCTCTCAAGTTTGTGCTTCTAATCTTCTATTCTTGGGTAAGAATAATTCTAAACTAGTTATGCAATTGTGAGACTTATTTTTATTTCAATCAAATTTAATCATTCAGTTTATGTTCTTCTGTGTTTATTGTTTATATTTTCAATTTCTCATAAGTATAATTTGGATCTGTTATTTTTATGTGAGATTGGATTATTGCTAAATTGAATTCTCAATCGTATTGGGTTTTTAATAATTAGTCGCAAATAGACTTTAATGGTTATGATCCCAGTTTCTATTAATTGTCTATGAAAAATATAAATTAGATTAAAACTTTGCAACGTTTGTAGAGTTTGTCTTTATTTGGCTTTTCTCTTGTTCTTGATTATTTTCTAAGATAAATTCAGGTCACGTTGATTCTAGATTTAATTTCAGAATTTATAACTAATTCATGATCATATCTGGATTAGTTTATTTTAGTGAGAAATATAGAATAATTAGGTCGTGCCAATTATTGATGCCGAACTGAATGAAGAATTGGAATTTTTATGTCTATGATCAATTGTTTACTAGTCTTATGAATTATTCTGATCCCAAGAGTTTTTCTTATTTATTTATTTTCAATATTTACTAGTTTTGGTTTAATTTAAAATATTTTGAAACCCCCCAATCGTGTGATTGTAATTTACTATATTGAGTTGCATGAGTAATTAGTTTGATCAATAACCTAATCTTGAGAAAATAATTATCAGCTTAGAAAAAGGCTCTACCTATGGTTAGTAATGTGAAATATTATTCAACTTAAAGGTTTATCCACTGCATTTTATATAATCATATGCTAAGTAAAATACCCGTTCACTATGTACTTTTCTGTACAATTTCAGTTCATATTGTCCTTATGCATTCTGTAAGGCATTTAAATTTAATCAACTATTATTGCAATTGCAACAACAACCACTCATTAACAATATTGACAATCTCAACTTCTTAATTAAAGATTCTAATTGCAGATACCTTTGGTTTATTACCGTGTTACAGAATCAATGACATCAAGTAGAGTATTTAACAAAATTCGCTAATAACTATCATTCCAATTGCATTTAAATTTAATCAACTATTAGTTTGCAATTGCAACAATAATCGCTCATTAACAGTATTGACAACCTCAACTTCTTACTTAAAGATTCTCATTGCAGCTACCTTTGCTTTATTACCGTGTTACATAATCAAAGACATCAAGTAGAGTATTTAACAAAATTCTCTAATAAGATTAGCTGAGCGTTCACCAATCAAGACACTGTAACAAGATAGATCCACTTAGTTTGTTAAAGTAGTTTTCAATGAGCAATATCCTCCTCGACATAACAATTTTACCAAAATCTTCACGATAAATTATGACGAATCCTCGAATTTCGTGGAAATGAAAATGCAAATGACAGATAAAAAGTGGAACTGCAATAAATTGAAGCAAAAAGGTGAGCTTAAAAAGTGTACCAAAACGATGCTTTTGCAGAGATGATCGACGGAAGGAGCAGAGAGAGCGTCTCGTCGAGCCTCGAGAGACCAATCGTAGTAACCGTGGGGGACCTTCTTGAAGGAGAAGTCGCTGACCCCGTGTGCTCGGAGAATGGCGGAGAGGCGAGCTTCGGTGTCGGCCTTCCGGTTGGAGTTTGAGTGATCAGAGGTGGATGGGATGGGGGCAGAATCGGAATTTTGCAGATGGGAGAGCTCTAGCACTGATATACGTTGGAGAATTCGGGTTTGGATTCCCTCTAGCTCTGCTACTGCCAGAGATTCTTCCATTGAAGTTTATCCGACTCCTCTCAGCTGGAGCTGTGTACCAATGGTGCGTAGCGGCTGCTAGGAACTATGAAAATGATTTTTTTCGCTTTGTTTTACACAATTGATACTTTTCATCGTATATTTCGATGGTACGGAAACGACACTTAAAATGTTCTCTACAGAACAAACGTCGTGTCGTTTCTTAAGTAAAGGGTTAGGTGCTTTTCTTTTTCTTTTCTTTTTTTTTTCGTTTTACATTTTAAGGGTTTTGGCAGAAAAAAATTATATATATTATGTGGTAAATTAAAAAGTTACCATTAGATAGTTTACTTTTCTTTATTAGAATTTAGAATTTAAAAAATACAATAAAATTAAATATTTCTAATTAAAATCTACCATATAAGCATGGTTCAACCGGTGATGATTACCAATTTAGGAACAAATCGCAAAATTATTTATAGCACCATTGCACTATGAATATTTCACAAATTTGTAAATTGTTTTATGTATTCCATATTTAGTAGACTTGATAAATTTCAACACGACACAATAATATGAATCAACATATTTTTTTGAGGGTTTTAATTTGCCCAATTCAGCGAGAAGACTTAAGGGGTTGGGTTTAAGTAAACAAAACAAAAGAAAAAAAATATTGAAAACAAAGATAGATAGGTACTTATCTCAACCAATGCTCTGATACCAATTGATGCGGAACCCCAAGATTAAAGAATCCGAAACCCCAAACACACAAGAAATATTGAACAATAATTGGAAAACAAGAACCCGCCCTACCAAACCCTTAGATAACTTGTATCTAAAAACGTGGATTAGAAGGCTAGGGAAAGAGAAGAATAATCGCCACAAAGTATTTCTACTTTGATAAGATAATTCAACTTCTAATGCAACAAGAAGAAGAAATTGATTCCTCACCTTGCAATAACACTCCTGGGAGCAATAGAAAAATTAATTCTCTCAATTAATTAAAAACTCAAATCTGAAATCTCTTACAAAAGAAATTGATCCCCCTTTATATAAGGACTAGGGGTAGATCAAGAATCAATCTAAACCATAAAGTAATTAGGAAACTAATCCTAAGAAAATTAGGAAAGTAATCCTAAGGAAATTAGGAAGGTAATCCTAAGGCTAAAAACTAACCCTAAATAAAAATAATCTGAAAATAGAAATAATTACAAAACTGCCATTATAATTCGAAAATAGCTAAATTACGAAATTGCCATTCTAAGTTGTTTATTTTTAAAATGATGTCGTTTCGTCTCCGCAACTCCCGAGCATCATTACGACTTTCATCCCTTGGTTGGACAACATGCTTAAACCATCATTAGGCCTCGGAAAAGTGTTCAGATCATTTGGAAACTTGAATCGATCTTCATCCATAATTCTTTTCACAAATCCAAGCATTCCTTCTTTGATTTTCTTAGCTCAAGAACGCATCACTGGTTTACTAGGTAAGATGATGTTATCATCTTTTGTTCCAATGCTAGAATATGACTCTATGATGCCCGCATATGAACGAAGAACACAAAAAAATTGAGTGTAAAGAGGCCAAAAATGAAAATAATATAAATAAAGGCCCAATGGTGAGTGATTGCACTAGTAAGAAAAATAAAGAGGAAAGTGCAATAGAAAAAAGTGACATGAGTGAAAAGAAAAATAGTTTTAATGCAAAAGAGAGAGAAGTCAGTAGTGCATTCTTAGGCAAGAAAGCAATATTATTAGTGAGGTTTCGAGAAGTTTTGCTTTGTGAAACTAACCTTAACCCCAATTTGCCTAGTGTTTTTATCTCTTTATTGCAGGACTTTGATGTGAAATCAAAATTGCATGGCGTGCCTAGAACTATTATATATGATAACGATGAGGAATTTTTGAGTCCCTTTGGAAAAGTTTTATTTGATGACACGTGGAGGATATTCAAACCAGGAGATTTGGATTGGGTATATTTAAGGAATAAAAGGTTTCCTAACCTTAGGAAATCAAAGTTCGATGCTAGAGGAGATAAACCGTTTCAAGTGCTTGAAAGAGTCAATGACAATGCATACAAAATTGCCCTTCAGGGGGAGTACAATGAGTCCGCTATTTTCAATGTTTATGATATTTTTGTTTTCGATAAAGATTCAGATTCGAGGACGAATCTTTTTGAAGAGGAAGGGAATGATGCGGGCATCATAGAGTCATATTCTAGCATTGGAACAAAAGATGATGACATCATCTTACCTAGTAAACCAGTGATGCGTTCTCGAGCTAAGAAAATCAAAGAAGGAATGCTTGGATTTGTGAAAAGAATTATGGATGAAGATCGATTCAAGTTTCCAAATGATTTGAACACTTTTCCGAGGCCTAATGATGATTTAAGCATGTTGTCCAACCAAGGGATGAAAGTCGTAATGATGCTCGGGAGTTGCGGAGACGAAACGACATCATTTTAAAAATAAACAACTTAGAATGGCAATTTCGTAATTTAGCTATTTTCGGATTATAATGGCAGTTTTGTAATTATTTCTATTTTCGGATTATTTTTATTTAGGTTTAGTTTTTAGCCTTAGGATTACCTTCCTAATTTCCTTAGGATTACTTTCCTAATTTTCTTAGGATTAGTTTCCTAATTACTTTATGGTTTAGATTGATTCTTGATCTACCCCTAGTCCTTATATAAAGGGGGATCAATTTCTTTTGTAAGAGATTTCAGATTTGAGTTTTTAATTAATTGAGAGAATTAATTTTTCTATTGCTCCCAGGAGTGTTCTTGCAAGGTGAGGAATCAATTTCTTCTTCTTGTTGCATTAGAAGTTGAATTATCTTATCAAAGTAGAAATACTTTGTGGCGATTATTCTTCTCTTTCCCTAGCCTTCTAATCCACGTTTTTAGATACAAGTTATCTAAGGGTTTGGTAGGGCGGGTTCTTGTTTTCCAATTATTGTTCAATATTTCTTGTGTGTTTGGGGTTTCGGATTCTTTAATCTTGGGGTTCCGCATCATTTTAATACAAACCTAACACAATATGATATGAAATTAAAGTTTACATGACATGAATCCACACATATTTTTTAGAGTTTGAGTTTGTATATTTCAACACAAAAGCTTAATATGTTGGGTTCGGGTGAATGAATTTTGACATGAACATAAACACACCATGACACGAGTACAATATAACACAACACTCTATCAGGTCTGATATTTAGCACCTACGCCTCAGAACTTAACAAAACTTGGTAGCATCAATTTCCCATTAGTTAAGTTAAGGAGCATAGATGCCAACATTTAGACAAATACTGCCAAAGTTTGTTAAAGTTATGGGGCATTAGTGCTAAATATGAAGTACAATGAGTAATTTGCAAATATGTGCAAAGTTCAAAAGGCAACGGGTGCCAAAAACTCAAGCTCTAATTAAAGAATTCCTAAATGATATGTTTGTCAATACCAAAAACAATAAAAAAAAAATGTTTGTTTTATTATTTTAACAGGTTTACCAAAATGTTTACTAAATAATGTGGCATAGATGAAGTGTTACTGTTTTATTGGTTGATAAATAAAGAGTTTTGCTATAGAAAGCTTCAAATTCTAATGGAGAACTTCACTTGTCATTTAATCAAGAAAATCTATGTTACTCTTTAGCACTTTTTCTTTTATTTAATATTTTTGTTCATCTTTCATTAAACATGAAAATTAACATATAATACGAAAAAATATATCAATGAAGCCATAAAGCCAATCTGAAAATTTTAATATTGATTGTTGCTTGGATATTATATAATGAATGAAATATGATCAAGGATATTATAGCAAAGATAAAGAAATACAAATGAAAAAAAATTTAGAGAAATCTATGTTTTTAGGATTAAATGATAAATGAAGCTTTCTATAAGCATTTGAAGTTTTCTATAAGAAGCTTTCTATAACAAAGCTCGATGAACAAAAATAACTTAAATATGGATGAGTAAACGTTTAATGAAATAAGGGTAAGTCAAAACATACCAATAAGATAATGTTACATCATTTTGCCAAATTATTTGATAAACTATTTGATATCTTTAATATCAAAGTTATTTAAAACACGTCAATATGATGGTAAAATTGAAAGGTTAATATGGTATACCAAAGTCTCCTTTCCCAATATAAACCTTAGCAACTTTGTTTATTCCGATGAGCACGTCAACTCAAGTGATCTTGACTATCCAGTATCGACATCACTAATAACTTTATTGAAAGCATATATGTAACAATTGTTGTGAAAATTTACAAACGCAAGTGCTTGTTATTGAAAATAAGTAATAATCATAGCGAATATGAGTATCGTTCCCACGAAGATTGGTTGATTATTAGTTACCAAAACTACATTAACTCTTTTATTTGGACTAAACAAAATTTGATTTAAAAGTGTGTAAAAAGAAAGAATGAAAATTAAAACCATCTTAATGTAAAACTGCAAAAATCGAACAAGATGAAATTTAATTAACTAAAAGCCTAGAGTTTCCATTTTTACCATAACCATTCAGTATTGAATTATCAATCTCTTTAATCTAAGATTATTCTACTAGTTGATAGTTAGGATTCCCTAAATTATTCAATAGTCTCTCTAAAGGAATAATGAGAATATCCTTAAGTGTTAATCCTTTAATCTATAGAAATATTAAAACATTCAAGAATTCATTAAGTTGTGTGCTTTCTTTCAATAACTACACAAACCATGCAAGTATATTTTTATTTTACATGCAATCTATAATATTCAATATAATGAACTTGACACACAAATCTAAAAAAATGGTCATTTAATTAGAAGCATTAAGAACAATATAGAATAATCAACTAGGGAAAAATAATTCATAAATTAAATTAAACAAAAACTCCAATACATCATAGCTTGGCTACATCGTAACCTTAGAAAATAAAAACTTAACATCTTGCTACTCCTCAAGCAAAAGAAAGAAATAAAACCTAAAGATGAGTGAATAAACGATAAGATTGAAACTATTCAATAGGTCTCAAAAATTTTACATATATATACATTAGATGGTTGGGCACCCATTTCAAACACCATTCAAGGCTAAAGCCCTGAAGTCATAACCCTTTTCTCTTTGCCGATCACCCTAGCCCTATTTTCCCATTGATTTTCTCTTTTCTTCTCAAAATACTTCACACAAACACCATGGCCACCAAACCTCCATAGCCGAACACCATCCTTAGCCACCATCAACATTGTCGATCACCTCTCGTTTTGATCTTTCTTGTGTTTTCATTATGATCTCCATCATCATTAGCCTCCATCAATTCCCTTTTACAAACCTTAGATGTTCCCCATACAAATGCCATCCTCCATTGATACCTTTTAGACAAGCCTTCAATATACATAAGCACAAGGAGGTTTCTATTTTCTTTCTACTTTTCTTTTGTTCTACAATGTAAATTGTTGGATTGATACTTGAACAAGAACTTTGGTTTTTATTGACTTAAAGTCCTCAATCTCTTTGCATTAAAACCTTTATGTTATTTTTCCCTTCTATGAGATCTAGCATAATTTCCTTTGATTTTTGTGTTCTCCAAACTCTCCAATGTTTGTTGGATGCAAAAATATTTTCTATTTAGTTCTTGTAATTTACTTTCCATTGTCCTTTAATTTTATGCAATTTAAATTCTTGCAATTTTATTTTTCTTATCATTTAAATTAATTCAATTTTAATTTTTTGCACTTTAATTTTTCAGCTTTTACTTTTATTGCAATTTTCAATTTCCTTACCATTTAATTCACAACTTCTAAGTTGGCCGATTAAATATCAAACAAAACTAAATTTTCAAGTATTTAAGAACTAATCCCAATGGATTCAGCATCTCGATATTGCTAATAATAATATCCATTTTATTACTTGGTGCGAATCGTAAACTTGCGAGAATGTATGTGATCATCCCACACACACATCAAGTACTTTTCAGTGTCGTTGCTGGGGATTAGATTTTTTCTTTGTTATTTACCTTGTTATCTACTTTATTGTTATTTAATGGTAATTTTAGGACTTTTATTTTCTTTGTTATTTACTTTGTTATCTACTTTATTGTCTTAATCTAAAAATTAAAAAAAAAAAAAACAATTGGGAAAAATAAATTAGTTAATTTTTATTTGAATTTTTCTTAAATATTTTCTGTTTACAATCTTAATTTTTGTCAATTGGATGCTGGATTTGAAGTCAAGGTCATCAGAATTTCAAGGCAAAAAAAATCAGGTTAGAGCAAAAGAGATAATTTTTTCTATTCTGTTAAATTTTTGGATTTTTGTTTTTGAGTTTAGAGATTTTGTTTTGATTTATTTACTGCTGTTTTTGTGATTTTTGTTGAGTCTTATTTGTGTCAAAACAAATATACAAAATATTTGTTTGCTTTATTTCAGTAAATTTCAGTAAATTTTTCAGTAGTTGTTAGTTCTGTCCAATTTTGTTGCATTAATTTTTTGAGTACTTAGAGATTTTATGTGAATTTTTTCTTTTGTATTCCTTTTTTTGACATATCGAGATACATTTATAAATTTTTCTAGGTTTTTGTGTTCCACTTATAGTATTTTTAGTGTGTCAAAGCATCATATTGGAAAATTGGTTTTCCATATTTTTTGTTATTTTCAATTTTTTTGTGTTTAAACTCTGATTTTCATTGAATCTGTTTGTCGTTTTAGTGTTGTTTGTGTTAGGATCCTTTTAAAAATACAAAAAAAAAAAAAAAAATTGCATTCTTTTTAGATTTGTTTGTTTAATTTGCATTAAAACTGTCAATTTTTGCAAATCTTGCTTAATTATCGAGTTTGGTATGTTTTAAGCATTCAAATTCAATTTTTTTTTCTCATTTTAGTTATATTTCATTGCTAAGTGTGTTTTGGGTAAGTTAGATTAATTTTTGCATCAGTTTTGCATGTTTCAGGTTTTATATTTTTTTGTTTAGTTATTATTTATTACATATTAAAAGTGTTGAAAATTATTTTATTTGTCATTTAGCTATTGTTTTGAGTTACTTACATCTTAAGTAAACAAAACAGTAAGTTTATTGCAAATTTTTAGTTTTTATTAATTTTTGCATCAGTTATAGCTTGCTATCTAGGTTGTTTTTAGGCTGTCAAAATTAATTTTTCTCATCTATTTTGAACTATTTTAAGATTCTTTTGGTTTTATGATTGCATACTAGTTGCACTGGCATTTTACTTTACATTAAATCTTTGTTTTTACATTTATTTTACATTTATCGAGTTAGGTAGTTTTTTTTATGTAGATTTCTATTTAATCTACAAGCACAAAGAGGCGTGCTCAAATTGATTTAGATCCCGAGATAGAAAGAACTTTTATAGAAAGAAAAAGAAAACAAATGGAGGCTTAATTAAACAATGGAGAAATGGAAAATCGAGAATCAACCAAGGAACAATGAGGAGCAAGTCCAACAGTTCCAAATCTTCTTTGAGTGACAAAAATGAGATTGAAAACAACAAAAGATAAAGCCAAACATAAAACAAAAAGTTAATCTAATTTTTTTTCCAATTATTTTTTTCTTTTTCTTAGATTAAACAATAAACAAAGTAAATAACAATGAAAATAAATTAGCTCAAAGTACCATTGAACCTAGTTCCTCTAACATTAAGAAAAACTTAATTCCCGGCAACAATGCCAAAAACTTGATTGTGCAATGTTTATGTTCACAATTATTTTTGCACTTATACAAATCACATCAAGTAATAAAGTGGATATTGAGTGAACAACATTGAAATATCGAACCCACAGGGATTAGTTCCTAATTACTAGAAAACTTAGTTTTTGTCAATATTTAAGATGCCAATTGATTTGTGAATTAAAAAGAACAACTGCAATAAAAACAGAGTGTTGAAAAATTAAAAGGCAATAAAAATAAAGTGCAGTAAATTAAATTGCTTGAAAGTACATTGCATAGAAACTAAATTGCTTAAAAATAAAGAGCATAAAAATAAAGCTGCGATAAAATAAAAGACAGAGGAATTAAAATTACAAGGAATTTAAATGACAAGAAAAATAAATTGCAAAGGATTAAATTGCATGAAATTAAAAAGAGAAGTTCTTGTGTTTAACAACACTAGAAAGTTTGCAAACACAATAATCAATGGTGATTTATGCTAGATCTCATGAGAAAAAAAATAGTATAAGTAGATTAAGGTAAATGCAAGAGAAACTATTCTTATATTAAAAACCAAAGTTCTTACATAAGAATCAATGTCCCAAAATACATTAAATCTAGTGGAAACAAAATAAAAACAACAGTAAAACCAAAAGAACATTCTCATTGTGCTTAGCTTGTTGAAGGCTTGTTTGATGGTTGATGGATAATGTGATTTAATGGAAAAATTGGCTAGGGTTTTGTGTAAATGATTAATGGAGGCTAAGTAGATGAAAATGAAAAATACAAGAGAATTTTTTTCTTAGAGGGGTGCAACAATGGCGATGAAGGTTATGATTTATGTTGGGTATGGTATTTTGTGAATTGTGCAGAAGAAAATAAATAAAAATCAAAGGCAAGGTGAGAGAGGTAGCCTGAGGCAAAGAGAGGAAGAGAAGAGAAGATAATTTTCTCCAAGGCTTTGAGAAAAGCCAAGGAATGTAGTATGCAAAGAGTGGCCAGCCATGGGAGTATAAATATGGGTTTTAGAGCTTGATCAAATATTGTAGGTAGGGTTGAGACATAAGAGAAATAATAGGTGTAAGGGTGATCTTGGAATTTTCTTTGGATAATCTTCCTTTTGTCTTTTACAAAAGAATTAGGGCAATTTCGTCTTTAATTTACCATTAATGCAAATGTAGCCAAGTTTGGAAACTTTCATGCATCAATGGATTTACTTGATGATCAAGCAAGATGTAAGTGACCTTCTATGAGTCCACATTCATGCCCAAGTCAAATTCCTTTATGCATGGTGCATGAGAATTATTTTTCTTCACTTATTTCCACATGTAGCTTGACTTTCGCCAATTATGGTAATTTTGAGGGTGTACCACATGTGCATTGATGATGTGGCGCTCCACTTTCCTTATTTGGATCTTGATAATGTGGCATGAAATTGCTTGGCTTGAGTAATTTTGATGTGTAGAGTCCATTTCTACCCTCAGAATTGCATTGATCTTCACTTTTAAAGACCTTTGGGAATCTATATATGGAAAGTTCTAAATATAGACAGTTTCAACCTAAAATCCAAAAATACAAAAAAATTCACCCTCTCACTTATTTTTCACTTATCTTTCACATTCTAACATCATTTCCAATATTTGAACACTAAAAACATAAAATTACAAATTTTCCCTCAATTTTGTAAACTGACAAAAAATGCCCCCCTTTTGTATTGGTTTTGCAAAAAAATTTATTTTCTCCAACAAAAAGAAAAATAATACAAATCAATGAATTTCTTATTCAAGTAAAGGCAAATTAGTAAATCGTAAGCTCAAAAGATAGCCTAAAATGATAAAATTTTAAGGCTTATTACCCATCTATTTGATTATATGGTTTGTGGCCCATGTTCAACAAAATGAATTTAAATGTTTTGTGGAATTTAACTTATGGGTCTAGCAACTGATCCATGATTTTAAGTAATTGTGTTAAATTATATTTTCGCCCTTAAAGTGTATTTTAATAATTTAATGATTTTTTGGGAATAAACCTAAGAGATATCTTAAAATATTTTCAAAACGGAGAACTTTTCAAAAAGTGACATGAGGTTTTGAGTTTAAAGAATTTTACCTATTGGACATCTATTTTTTTGTTATTTCGGAGCACTCATTGAGATATTTGTATCTTGCGTTTTGTATTTATAACCTCATTTTCCCAAGTCCTAGCTGCAAGTCCTCGTGAGCTACTGTCGTAATCACATTCGTACTTGGCTTGCGCAACTATTTCCTTGATTATGCAATAGACGTTTCTAATTTTTTGTGCTTATTTTTGGATTGTATTATTTTACAGATTTTGCTTATCTCACTTAGTGGCTCTGACATTCCACCTACTTCCCAAACCAATTTAGTAGTGTTGTATGACCTATCAAGATATTATTGCGATGCATGTTTTATTTCACAAATCATATCTTACTTATTGATTACTTAAATATTAAACCCCTTTCGGAGGATGATTTTGTTGGTTGCCTAGAAGGATTCTGATGGAATCTTCTTTAGGCGAGGCTTCTCTAGATAATCTATAGGGACTTATGGAGAGGGCCTAGTTAACTTGGTGTCAGAGCATTATCTTTACCTTTCTAGTGAGTTGTGCAATAGGTGCACCCTATTCCTATATCAAATTTTTTTTTTATGAACATGTCATATAAATAATCACTCACAATGTCGAGACGCAATAGACCAGAGCTTAAATGTTGATAACTGAGATTTGAAGAGACAACCTATGTGCATAACTATATTGAGCGTCTGGCTCAGACCTTGGGATAAGATGGTTTTTTCTTCTAAATTATATGTGTAGTTGTCTACAAGTTTTGGATTGTGAGCTTTAATGACTAAAAATTATGTCGTGGTAGTGACATGACTAACAGAATCTAATGACGATCCTACTAGAGGGCTAAGAGTGCCTCGATGTGGATACAATCATAATTGGAACTTCTCACTCAACGATATTAGTCACAATTGGTGGATGACTTAATAGAACAATTGGCAACGCAGTTGAGATCAGTTCGATACAGCTTTTGACGACGAATATGATTTTGTGCTTATCAATAAATGTAAATGCAAAAAAATTGAGAATCAGATGACAATGACGGTCTTCGATATTGAGTTAATGAGGTCATAATGGAGGATATACTAGTAGTGAATGATTTTCTAGATGTGTTTCCTGAGGACTATCCAGGGTTACTGCAGAAAAGGGAGATTGATTTTTGGATTGATCAAGTTCAGGTTACAACTCTTATATAGTTACCACCGTATCGGATGGCTCCCATTGAATTGAAAAAGCTGAAGGAGTAGCTACAAGATCTTGTTGATAAAGGTGTTATTAGTTCAAGTGCATCGCTGTGGGGAGAGCCAATTTTGTTCATAAAGAAGAAAGACGGTTCAATGAGATTGTGTTTCGACTATCGACAGCTAAACAAAGTAACCATCCGCAACAAGTATCCACTTCCATAGATTGATGATCTGTTTGATCAATTGCAAGGAACTAAAGTATTTTCAAAGATTGGCCTAAGGTTGGGTTATCATTAGTTGAAGATTAGGGAATCAAACATTCCTAAGATAGCCTTCAGGTCCCACTATGGACACTACGAGTTCTGAATGATGTCCTTTGGGCTCACTAATGCTGCAGTAATTTTCATGGATTTGATGAATAGATTCTTTCGAGCCTATCTGGAAAAATTTATCATTATGTTCATCGATGACATTTTAATCCATCTGATGAACGAATTTGAGCACAAGAAGAACTTGAGATAAGTTTTGCAGACCTTAAAGGAACATTAGATGTATGCCAAATTGAGCTAGCTAGATCGAGTAGGATTTCTTGGTCATGTCGTCTCAGCTGATGGAATTTATGTGGATCTTCAAAAGGTGGAGCCAGTGTTAAATTAGGAGAGACCGACCGCCGTTACAGAAGTACAAAGTTTTCTTGGCTAAGATAGTTAATATAGGCATTTCATAGAAGCTTTCTCAAAGATAGTTGGACGATACACTATTTAACGAGAAAAAAAGTTAAGTTTATATGGGATGATAGATGAGAAGAAAGCTTTTCAGGAGTTGAAGAGAAGATTAACAACAATCCTAGTACTTACCTTATAAGAGGGTGATGAAGGATTTGTAGTCTTCAATGAAGCTTCGCATCAAGGTTTGGGATGTGTGCTTATGCAGCATGGGAGAGAAGTGGCTTATGCCTCACTATAATTGAAGAAATATAAGTTGAGTTACCCCACTCATGACCTAGAATTAACCACAGTGGTATTGATAGATCACAATTTTATATATGTTTTATGTACCTCAGTATTTGGATTAAGCATGTTTAATTCACTTAAGATAGATTAAAATATATTTTTCTATGTTTTAGGTGATTTTGACTTCAAGAAAGGAAATTTGAAGAAAGAAGGGCAAAACAATAATTAAAAGCAAAAGTCATAAGGCACCAAGCTCTAAACTAGGCGCCTTATGACTAGGCAATGGAGCCCAGGCTCCTGGGCTAACGCGAATTTTAGTCGTCCAGACACATTTTGTGTTAGTTTTTAGCCATAAATTTTAGTTTAAATATGTTTTGGCTATTTTGTAAAAATGTAGTCATTTTTGGGAGAAAAAAAACAAAAGAATTGAGATTTCTAACAAGATGATGAAGAGCTAATTTATTCTCTTGGGTAGGAGTATTGTTTGTTACTAAATTCTAAGTTATGAGACTTAGCTTATATGTTTTAATTCAAGATTAATTATTCAATTTGTGTTCTTCTGCTCTCTATTCGTTTGTTATTCAATTCCTTTTGATTATAATTTGGATATGTTATAATTATTTGTGAATTGACTAATTGCTATTTAGAGTTTCAATCATATTAAATGTTCTAATAATTAGTAGCACTTTGATTTTGACAATTACAAGCCAAGTACTTGTTAATTTCTTAGGAGAATGCAAAGTAGATTAAAGTTTTACAACATTTGTAGAACTTGTTTATTGTTGGTTATTATTGTTCTTAATGTTTTTCTGAGTTGTTTTAGATCACGTTGGTTTTATGATGCGGAACCCCAAGCTTAAAGAAACTGTAATCCTAACACACAAGATGATATGGAACAAACCCTAGGTAAAATCCCGCCTTATAGCACCTCTAGATAGAAATTGTATCTAGCAACACTAATTAGAAGGCAAAGAATGAAATACCCAACACACAAGATGATATGAAACAAACCCTAAGTAAAATCCTGCCTTATAGCACCTCTAGATAACAATTGTATCTAGCAACACTAATTAGAAGGCAAAGAATGAAATTGAAATTCGCCACAAAGTAAATACCTTTGATAAGAAGATTAATTCCTAATGCAACAAGTAGAAGAAGAGCTATCCTCACTTGGAACACACAAGTCTTGTTGAAAACAATAATAGATTCTATTTAATCAATCATCAAAGTTGTTTTACAAGCTAGTAAACCCCCCCCCCCCTTTATATAGATATTAGGGTTAGGTTAAGAATCAATCTAGACCATAAAATANACATCCATGCTAGAAGAGCGCTCGATGCCCACATCATTCAAATGATGCGGAACCCCAAGCTTAAAGAAACTGTAATCCCAACACACAAGATGATATGGAACAAACACTAGGTAAAATCCCGCCCTATAGCACCTCTAGATAACAATTGTATCTAGCAACACTAATTAGAAAGTAAAGAATGAAATTGAAATTCGCCACAAAGTAAATACCTTTGATAAGAAGATCAATTCCCAATGCAACAAGTAGAAGAAGAACTATCCTCACTTGGAACACACAAGTCTTGTTGAAAACAAGAATAGATTCTATTTATTCAATAATAAAAGTTGTCTCTTACAAGCTAGTAACCCCCCTTTATATAGAGACTAGGGTTAGGTTAAGAATCAATCTAGACCATAAAATAATTAGGAAAGTAATCCTAAGGCTGAAAACTAACCCTAATTAAATATAATACGAAAATATCAAATATTACAAAACTGCCATTATAATCTAGAAATAGCAATAATTACGAAACTGCCATTATAATTCGAAAATAGCTAAATTATGAAACTGCCATTGTAATCCGAAAATAGCTAAAATTACTTCGTTTCACCTTTGCAACTCCCGAGCAGCATTACCACATTCATTCCTTGCTTGGACATCATGCTTAAATCATCATTATGCCTCATAAAAGTGTTTGGATCATGTGGATACTTGAATCGATCTTCATCAATTATTCTCTTCACAAGTCTAAGCATTCCCGCTTTGATCTTCTTAGCTCAAGAACGCGTCACTGGTCCACTTGGCAGCATAATGTCTTCACCACGAACATCCATGCTAGAAGAGCGCTCGATGCCCACATCATTCCTTCCCTCCTCAAAAAGATTCGTCATCGAATCTGCATCCATGTGAAAAAGAGAAAGATCAGCAACATTGAATGATGCAGACACATTATACTCACCTGGAAGATCAATCTTGTATGCATTGTCATTAATCTTCTCGAGAACTTGAAAGGGCCCATCGCCTCTAGCATCCAACTTAGACTTCCTTTGGTTAGGAAACATTTCTTTCCTCATGTGCACCCAAACCCAATCTCCTGGTTCAAATATCACTTGCTTCCGCCTCTTATTTACTTTTTGAACGGTTAGACGATTACGCTTCTCAATTTGCAACCTCGCCTTCTCATGTATAGTCTTAACCAAGTCCGCTTTCTTTTTTCCATCTAAGCTAGCAATTTCACTCAAAGGTAAAGGCATCAAATCCAACACAGTTAAAGGATTAAAACCATACACAATCTCAAATGGTGAAAAACCTGTAGAAGAATGAATAGTTCTATTATATGCAAATTCAACAAAAGGTAAACAATCTTCCCAAGTTTTCAAATTCTTACCAACAATAGCACGAAGCAAAGTACCTAGAGTCCTATTAATCACCTCCGTTTGACCATCGGTTTGTGGATGACAAGTAGTAGAATACAACAATTTAATACCTAACTTACCCCACAAAACTCTCCAAAAGTGACTCAAAAATTTCACATCCCTATCAGACACAATAGTTCTAGGCATTCCATGCAATCTTACAACCTCTCTAAAGAACAAATCAGCAATATTTGTAGCGTCATCAGTCTTATGACATGCAATAAAGTGTGCCATCTTAGAAAATCTATCAACAACCACAAATATGCTATCCCTACCCTTCCTAGTTCTAGGTAACCCAAGTACAAAATCCATGGATATATCAACCCAAGGCTCATTAGGAATAGGCAAAGGTGTATGTAATCCATGTGGCATAGATTTAGACTTGGCTTGTCTACATGCAATACATTGAGAACAAATTCTTTGGACATCCCTTTTCATATGTGGCCAAAAAAAGTGTTCAACTAAAACATCTAAAGTCTTATGCACTCCAAAATGACCCATCAAACCACCACTATGTGATTCTCTAACAAGCAATTCTCTAATAGAGCAATTAGGCACACAAATTCTTGAACCACGAAACAGAAAACCATCATGTCTATAGAACTTATTAAATGCACCTTGTTCACATGCAACATAAATATCCTTAAAATCAAAATCACTTGCGTACATGTCTTTCAATTGCTCAAAACCTAACAACTTAGAAGTTAATGTAGTAATGAGAACATACCTTCGAGATAATGCATCAGCTACTACATTATCCTTACCTTGCTTGTAGCATATCACATATGGAAAAGTCTCTATGAACTCAACCCACTTTGCATGCCTCTTGTTGAGCTTTCCTTGTCCTTTGATGTGTTTGAGAGACTCATGATCAGTATGAATCACGAACTCCTTTGGAAACAAGTAATGTTGCCACACCTCCAAGGCACGAAACAATGCATACAACTCCTTGCCATACGTCGAGTACTTGAGTTGAGCTCCATTTAGCTTCTCACTAAAGTATGCAATGGAACGCTTTTCCTGCATCAAAACAGCACCTATACCAATCCCAGAAGCATCACATTCAACTTCAAACATCTTATCAAAATTAGGTAGAACAAGAATAGGAGCAGAACATAACTTATCTTTTAAAGTTTGAAACGCATGTTCTTGTTCCTTACCCCATTTAAAACCTACCTCCTTTTTGACAATCTCATTCAAAGGAGCAGCTATGGTAGAGAAGTCCTTCACAAACCTTCTATAAAAGCCAGCTAAACCATGAAAACTTCTTACCTCAGTCACATTCTTAGGTGTAGGCCATTCCTTGATAGCCTTGATCTTTTCTTCATCAACTTCAACACCCTATGCACTCACAACAAAACCAAGAAAAACAAGCCTATCTATACAAAATGTGCACTTTTTAAGGTTAGCATATAATTTCTCTTTTCTAAGCACATCTAGCACTTGTCTAACATGCATCACATGGTCATCTAAACTTTTGCTATATATCAAAATATCATCAAAATAGACAACCACAAACTTCCCTAAAAATTCTCTTAAAACATGGTTCATTAATCGCATAAATGTACTAGGAGCATTAGTTAACCCAATAGGCATAACCATCCATTCATATAAACCATATTTTGTTTTAAAAGTAGTTTTCTACTCATCCCCTAGCTTCATCCTAATTTGATGGTATCCACTTTTTAAATCTATCTTAGTAAATAAGCAAGCACCATGCAATTCATCAAACATATCATCTAACCTAGGAATGGGATAACGATACTTTACCGTTATTTTATTTACTGCTCGGCAATCAACACACATCCTCCATGTGTCATCCTTCTTGGGTACCAATAAGACTGGTACAGCACAAGGACTCATGCTCTCCCTAACATGACCCTTTGCTAGCAACTCCTCCACTTGCCTTTGTAACTCCTTCGTTTCTTCGGGATTGCTACGATAGGCTGGTCGGTTTGGAATGCTTGCTCCAAGCACAAAATCTATATGATGCTCAATACCTCTTAATGGCGGCCATCCAGTTGGCATCTCTTCCGGGAAAACATCATCAAAATCCTGCAATAAAGAGACAAAAACACTAGGCAAATCGGGGTTAAGGTTAGTTTCACAAAGCAAAACCTCTCGAAACCTCACCAACAATATTGCTTTGTTGCCTAAGAATGCACTTTTGATTTCTCTCTCTTTTGCATAAAAACTCCTTTTCTTTTCACTCTTTTCACTTTTCTCTCTTGCACTTTCCTCTTTATTACTAGTGCAATCACTCACCATTGGGCCTTTATTTTTATTCTTTTCACTATTGGCCTCTTTACACTCAATTCTTTTATTTGCCTCACTTCCCAAATCCCCATGGGAAACTTTGGAAAGTTTCAATTGTTCAAGATACACCTCTTTTGGAGATAAAGGTGCAAGTGTGACTTTCTTTCCATTGTGCTCAAAAGAATACCTATTCTTAAAACCTTCATGGATAGTCCTCCTATCGGATTGCCATGGTCTACCCAACAAAATATGCCCCGCTTGCATAGGTACTACATCACACAAAACCTCATCACTATACTTTCCAATAGAAAAGGCAACTCTCACTCTCTTATTTACCTTAATTTCCCCACTATCATTCAACCATTGTAACCTGTAAGGGTTAGGGTGTTTTTCACATACTAGTCCCAACTTCTCAACTAAAGTAGTACTAGCAACATTAGCACAACTACCCCCATCAATGATTAAACTACATGTTTTACCACCCACAAAACATCTAGTGTGAAAAATATTCTCCCTTTGTTCTAGTCCCTCTTCCTTCACCTTCAAATTTAAAACCCTCCTAATTACTAGGGACTCCCCTACCACGGGATACTCTACATCCTCCTCCTCACTAGAATCATACTCTAATGGTGGCCTTTCCTCATCGGACTCAGACTCCGACATTACTTCATTACCCCTCATCAACATAGTTTTCCTATTTGGACATTCGGAAGCAATATGCCCAAACCCTTGACATTTAAAACATTTTATTTCCCTATGTCTAGAAGTACTAGAAGTGTTAGGATTAGAAGTACCTCTTGTTGGGTTGGCACTCTTATCCTTGAACTTGGATACATCTCCAATTTTCTCTTTAGTCTCCAAGTGCTTCTCTCTCTTCTTGTCGTCATACTTGTTCCACTTCGAGTTGGAACCCCACTTCGAATTGGAGCTTGAAAACCCTTTTGATGACCCTTCACTTCTCAATTGCTTTTCCACTTTAATAGCCATGTTGACCATTTCTTCCATCTCTACATATGGATGTAGATCCACCACCTTGGCAATATCTTTGTTCATCCCACTTAGAAATCTCGCCATTGTAGCTTCTCTATCCTCTTCAATGTTGGCCCTTATCATAATCATTTCCATCTCTTTGTAATACTCCTCTACGGACCTAGACCCTTGTATGAGTCTCTGCAACTTTTGATGAAGCTCTCTATAGTAATAGGATGGTACAAACCTCTTCCTCATAATTCTCTTCATCTCATCCCAAGTTGAGACCGAATCTTCTCTATATCTCCTCCTTGACTCTATAAGTTGCTCCCACCAAACTAGAGCATAGTCGGTGAACTCCACTGCAGCTAGTTTAACCTTCTTCTCCTCTGAGTAATTGTGACAATCAAATATTAACACTACCTTTTTTTCCCATTCCAAGTATGCCTCGGCATCACTTCTACCCTTGAATGGCAGAATGTGCATCTTAATTGAACTTAGGTTGTCATCCCTTCCTCCTCTTGTCTCCTCTCTCCTAGGTATTCTTCTTACAGTTTGGACTTCATACTCGTCCTCATCGGAAACAATTACTTCTTGTCTCTTGGGTCGTGTTTCTTTCCTTTTAGTAGTATTGGACATGGCCATGGTCATCTCCCTCATTTGCTCCATCATCTCATCCATCCTAGATTTCAATGTTTCTTCCATCCTAGAAGTCAATCTCTCTTCCATCCTTCTATACTCACCCTCCAAAGATTGTCGTAAGAGCTTTGGATCCGGTGTTGCCACTTGCTCTTCTTCCGAAGTAGAAACTCCTTTTCCATCTCTTTTAGACATTCTTACACACTCCCTTACGTGTTTAACTCAAAAAAATGGTAAACCCTCGTGTTTCACTCAAATTTGGCTTTTACCCTCTATATGCTCACCACTCAAGCCTTTTACCACTCAAGTCTTGTTCACCCAGTTGCACTTCAGAACCAATTATCTTAAACAAAAATATAAAACTAAAATAGCAAATTTCAAAATTAAAACCTAACAATAAAAGCAAGTTCAATTCTAGAGAAAAATTGGCACAAAACAAAAAGACAAAAGAGTAATGAAACAAATAATAATTACTCTATAAAATCAACACAATGAGAAAATAGGAAACTAAAGAAATTTAGAATAGGGAAGTATGAAAATAAGAAACGATGAAAATAGGAAAGTAAGAAAATAAGAAACTATGAGAATAGGAAACTAAGAAAATAAGAAACGATGAAAATAGGAAAGTAAGAAAATAAGAAACTATGAGAATAGGAAACTAAGAAAATAAGAAAATATGAGAATAAGAAACAAATAAATTAGAAAACTAAGAAATATGGAATAATAAAAATCAGAAATCAATTAGGAATAAGTAACTTTCCTAATTTGCAAGCAACCAATCTCAATATTCCAACTTTCAATCTTTTTTATTTTTTTGGTACGATTTTTTTTTTTTTTTTACGATTTATTTTTGATGATTTTTTTTTGGTACTCTAAAACACCAAGAACAATGAAGAACACAAAACAATGAAGAACAAAAGAAAAAAAAATGCACAAATTAAAAAAAAAAACTAATCAAAGACTCTAAAAAGAAAAACAAAGAACAAGATAAATAGGAATTTATCTTGGCCTTGCTCTGATACCAAATGATGCGGAACCCCAAGCTTAAAGAAACGTAATCCCAACACACAAGATGATATGGAACAAACCCTAGGTAAAATCCCGCCCTATAGCACCTCTAGATAACAATTGTATCTAGCAACACTAATTAGAAGGCAAAGAATGAAATTGAAATTCACCACAAAGTAAATACCTTTGATAAGAAGATCAATTCCCAATGCAACAAGTAGAAGAAGAACTATCCTCACTTGGAACACACAAGTCTTGTTGAAAACAAGAATAGATTCTATTTAATCAATAATCAAAGTTGTCTCTTACAAGCTAGTAACCCCCCTTTATATAAAGACTAGGGTTAGGTTAAGAATCAATCTAGACCATAAAATAATTAGGAAAGTAATCCTAAGGCTGAAAACTAACCCTAATTAAATAAAATACGAAAATATCAAATATTACAAAACTGCCATAATAATATGGAAATAGCCATAATTACGAAACTGCCATTATAATCCAAAAATAGCTAAATTACGAAACTGCCATTGTAATCCAAAAATAGCTAAAATTACTTCGTTTCGCTTTTGCAACTCTCGAGCAGCATTACCACATTCATTTCTTGCTTGGACATCATGCTTAAATCATCATTATGCCTAAGGCTGAAAGTAATCCTAAGGCTGAAAACTAACCCTAATTAAATAAAATACGAAAATATCAAATATTACAAAGCTGCCATAATAATATGGAAATAGCCATAATTACGAAACTGCCATTATAATCCGAAAATAGCTAAATTACGAAACTGCCATTGTAATCCGAAAATGGCTAAAATTATGTCGTTTCGTCTTTGCAACTCCCGAGCAGCATTACCACCTTCATTCCTTGCTTGGACATCATGCTTAAATCATCATTATGCCTCATAAAAGTGTTTGGATCATGTGGATACTTGAATCGATCTTCATCAATTATTCTCTTCACAAGTCCAAGCATTCCCGCTTTGATCTTCTTAGCTCGAGAACGCGTCACTGGTCCACTTGGCAGCACAATGTCTTCACCACAAACTTCCATGCTAGAAGAGCGCTCGATGCCCACATCATTTTATGTATTTCAAAATTAGGATTAGCTCATGATTGTATTAATTAATTGTGTGATATTTAGAATGAAATTAGCCGTGCTATTTTATTCAACCCAACATTGAATGATTATTTTGTATATATTTATGTCTGTGATCACCTGTTCTTTAGTAAAGAAAGATATTTTGACCCAAGATTGTCTTTAATTGTTATTTCCGTTATTTTTAAATTGTTTTCTTTAATATTTGAACTTGCTAATATAAAACCCCCCATCTGTCATTTAATTTTGCTTTAATTTAGAATAGAAAAAGTTTGATTATCAGTCTGTGTGGGATCAACATGAACTTTCCACTACTACTGTAATGATTAATTCAGTATTATAATTTTGGTATTTAAAAAACGCATCAAATTTTGTCGCCATTGATAGGGATTGTGTGTCAATTTATTCTAATTATAGTTTTACTTTGTTTTGAGGTTTTGTTGTTTTAGGTGCATAACTAGATTATCAAACGAAGGCGATTTGAAATTTGATCCAGATATAGAAAAGACCGCAATGTAGTTAAAGAAAGAAGCAAAAGCGGCTAAGAGGAAAGTCATAGAGAGTGAAACTACTTCATCTAGTCGTAATCTAACTTTAAATTTGAGTTCAGATAGTGATTTTGAATTTGAAGAGATGGCAGCCCCTACTAACGACAATAGGCCCCTCACTTTGAAGGAGTTGGCTACTCCATATTTGAATTCTCAACCATTATGCATTGAATTTATTGAAGTTAAAACTACATTTGAGTTAAAGTATGGACTAATTCATTTACTTCCTCTTTTTTTATAAAAAAAGCAAGTGAAAATCTGCACAAGCATCTGACAGAGTTCCACATGGATTGTTCTGGGATGAAGTCGTATGGTACGACTGAGGAACAAATCAAGATGAGAGCCTTTTCATTCTCACTCGAGGATGAATCAAAGGATTGGTTATATTACCTTCCTTCAGTATCTATTAATTCGTGGAACAACATGAAACGGGTATTCTTAGAAAAATATTTTACGGCTTCAAAAGTTGCTAGCATCAGAAATGAGATATATGGCATTCGACAATTTGATGATGAATTATTATATGAATATTTGGAGTGATATAAAAAGTTGTTTGCTAGTTGCCTTCACCATCAAATCAGCGAGCAACTCCTAATCCAATATTTTTATGAAGGAATGTTACCCATGGAAAAGAGTATGGTGAATGTAGCGAGTGTAGGTGCTTTAGCTAGTAAAACTCTTAAAGAAGCCAGACATCTCATTTCTACTATGGTTGCGAATACGCAATAGTTTGGCTCACGATCTACCCAACCATTCAAAAAGGTTAATGAGGTAAGTACTTCTAATATTGAGCAACAAATTTCTAATTTAACATCTTTAGTTAGACAGTTGGCTATAGGGAAAGCTCAAGCTATTGTGGTATGTGGAATTTGCTCAATTGTGGGTCATCTTACATATTGATGCCCAACTCTTCAAGAAGATGAGGCCATTCAACAAGCAAATGTGATTGGTAGCTTTCCAGGACAACCGCAACGCAAATATGATCCATTTTCTAACACTTACAACCCTAAAAGGAAAGATCATCCTAATTTGCATTTTGGTAACAACCCGAGACCAAACCGTTACCAATAGCCATATCAAGCAAGACCACCACCCGCAGAACCTTTTAAGTCAGGTATGTCATTAGAAGACATCGTGAAAGCGTTAGCCACTAACACTCAACAATGGCAACATGATGCAGCAAAAATATTTCAGAATTTATAGAATCAGATGAGCCAAACAGAAACTATTGTGGGAAAACTTCAAACAAATTAGTCTGGACAATTGCCATCGCAACCAATCAATCCACGGGAGGAAACTACAGCCATTACCTTAATAAGTGGGAAAGAACTGGACATCTCCAAGAAAGACAATCCGAAGACTAAAAAGAAGCATAAAGTAAAAGAAGAAATTGAAGTTGAAGCATCACCTAAGGTAAACTCAAAATCTCTTAATATTTCTTCTAACAATTACATGGTTGCTCCTTTTCCTAGCAATTGAACAAGGGTAAAAAAGATGAACAAAAAAAGGAGATTTTGGATACTTTCTGAAAGGTGGAGGTCAATATTCCATTAATTGATGCAATTAGACAAATCCCTCATAAAAGAGCTATGGACCAACAAAATAAAGCTAAGAGAAGATGAGAAGATTAAGGTAGGTGAGAATGTATAAGCAATTCTACAAAGGAAGCTACCCCAAAAATGTAAAGACCCAAGTACGTTAACTATACCTTGTATAATTGCAAATACTAAAGTTGAGCATGTTTTGATAGATTTAAAAGCTTCAATAAATGTAATGCCCCAATCTTTGTTTGCAACTTTACAATTGGGTCCTTTGAAAGAAACCCAAGTTATTATGAAACTAGCGGACAAATCTAATGCCTACCTAGATGGGGCAGTAGAAGATGTTTTGGTGCAAGTTAATGGGATGGTTTTTCTAGCAGATTTCTATATCCTTAACATGGAAATGACACATCACCAAACTCAACATCGAATATTATTGGGAAACCATTTCTGAAAACTGCACGCATTAGGATTGATGTACACAAGGGGACTATAACTATGGAATTTGATGGGGATTTTATACATTTAATCTTTTTGAGGCTATGAGGTATCCTGTTGAATCTCATTCTTGTTATAATATTAATATTATTGATGATTTAGTGTAGGAGATGTTTGAGACAGATGGTGAAGATGAACTAAAGGTTGTGCTTCAACAAGGGTTAACATATGACAACATACAAGATAGGTGGCCACTAAAGAAAGAGATCATAGACATTGTGATGGCACTGCAATCATTACTGCTAGTTCCTACTAGGCATGTTATTTCCCAAATTCAATTGACGATTCCTAACAATGAATTGTTTCATTCTGTGGTGCAGGCGCCTACTTTGGAGTTGAAACCTTTGCCGGACCATTTGAAATATACATATTTGGGAGACACTAAGACCTTACCTGTAATAATAGCAAAGAGATTGATCCCACTCCAAGAAGAAAAATTGCTTCAGGTGCTTAGAAAATACAATACTGCAATTGGGTGGACCATAGCCCACATCAAAGGAATTAGCACTTCATTATATATGCACCGGATCCTATTGGAAGATGGAACAAAACCCAGTTGTGAAGGTCAAAGGCGGCTTAACCCAACCATGATGGAAGTAGTGAAAAAAGACATACTAAAGTTGCTTTCAGTAGGAATTATTTACCCTATCTCAGATAGCAAATGGGTGAGCCTGGTCCAAGTTTTACCAAAGAAGACTGGCATCACAGTGGTGAAAAATTAAGATAATGAGCTTATTCCAACTAGAGTGCAAAATGGATGGCATATGTGCATTGACTATAAAAAACTGAACATGGCCACGAGAAAGGATCATTTCCCTCTTTCTTTCATCGATCAAATGTTGGAATGCTTAGCAGGTAAAACTCACTATTGTTTTCTTGATAGTTATTTAGGTTACAATCAAATTGTGATTGCTGTAGAGGACCAAGAGAAAATGACATTCACATGTCCCTTTGGTACATTTGCTTACCGAATGATGCCTTTTGGATTTTGCAATGCCTCACCAACCTTTCAGAGATGCATAATGAATATTTTTTTATCATATTGAAAAATCCATTGAAGTTTTCATGGATGACTTTACTGTTTATGGTGATTCCTTTGATGCATACTTAGCTAATTTAACATGTGTCCTGAAATGTTGCATTGAAACTAATTTGGTTTTAAATTTTAAAAATGTCACTTGATGGTTGACAAGGGTATTTTTCTTGGGCATGTTGCTTCGGGTTAGGGATAGAAGGAGATAAGGCTAAAGTGGAAGTAATTATGAGTTTACCTTACTCCAAAAGTGTGCGAGAAATGCATTCTTTTCTTGATCATGCAGGTTTTTATTGTAGGTTTATCAAAGACTTTTCAAACATAGCCTTGCCTTTGTCCAAGCTTTTACAAAACGAGGTGGCATTCAATTTTGACCAGCAGTGCAATGAGGCCTTTGATAAGCTTCAAGCTACACTCACCATAACCCTAATTATTCAACCACCAAATTGGAGCTCCCATTCAAAATTATGTGTGGTGCTAGTAACTTTGCAATTGGAGCTATTCTTGGACAAATGAATAGAAATTACACTTATGTTATTTACTATGCCTCGCGGACATTAAATGACACCCAATGTAATTATACTACCACTGAAAAAGAGCTTCTAGCTGTGGTTTTTGCTTTAGATAAGTTTTGATCTTATTCACTTGGTGCTAAAGGATTGTTTTCTGTGATCATGCAGCTTTGAAGTACCTATTATCCAAGAAATATGCAAAACTGCGAATCATTTGCTGGGTCCTTTTATTGCAAGAGTTTGACTTGGCAATCAAAGATAAAAAAATGAGCATAAATTCTTTTAGCTGATCACCTAAGCAGATTGATGCGCGAAGAGGAGCCTCTACCTTTGCAAGAATTTTCCTCGAGGAGCATCTTTATGCTTTGCAAGGTATGATTCCATGGTATGCTAACTTAGTTAATTATTTGGTTACAAGAATTGTGCCTAAAGCCAAGAGAGACAAATTAAAAAGTGAGGCTAAATATTATATATGGGGTGATCCGTACTTGTGGAAAGATTGCTCCGATCAAATTATTAGACATTGCATACCTGACTCTGAAATTCAGTATGTTCTTACCTTTTGTCATTAGTAAGCATGTGGTGGTCATTTTAGTTCTCAACGTACTACTAGAAAGGTTTTGAACAGTAGTTTTTAATGGCCTACACTATTTCTTGATGCTCATGTCTTTTGTAAAAGTTATGAAAAATGTCAAACAACTAGAAGTCTTAACCGTAGGCATGAGATGCCCCAATTTTCAATTCTTTTCTGTGAAATTTTTGATGTTTGGGGCATCGGCTTTATGTGTCCTTTTCCTTCCTTTCATGGTTACTTATACATTATCCTCTTTGTTGATTATGTTTCAAAGTGGGTGGAAGTCGTACCTTCCCAAACTAATGATTCTAAAGTGGTTGTAGGTTTTCTTCGCTCTAACATATTCAATAGGTTTGGTGTTCCAAAAGCTTTAATCACTGACCATGGTACACATTTTTGCAATAGAATGGTGGAAGCCTTACTGCTCAAATATGGTGTGATACATAGAACTTCTACTGCCTACCATCTACAAACCAACTGATGTGGAACCCCAAGATTAAAGAATCCGAAACCCCAAACACACAAGAAATATTGAACAATAATTGGAAAACAAGAACCCGCCCTACCAAACCCTTAGATAACTTGTATCTAAAAACGTGGATTAGAAGGCTAGGGAAAGAGAAGAATAATCGCCACAAAGTATTTCTACTTTGATAAGATAATTCAACTCCTAATGCAACAAGAAGAAGAAATTGATTCCTCACCTTGCAAGAACACTCCTGGGAGCAATAGGAAAATTAATTCTCTCAATTGATTAAAAACTCAAATCTGAAATCTGTCTTACAAGCTAGTAACCCCCCCTTTATATAGATATTAGGGTTAGGTTAAGAATCAATCTATACCATAAAGTAATTAGGAAAGTAATCCTAAGAAAATTAGGAAAGTAATCCTAAGGAAATTAGAAAGGTAATCCTAAGGCTAAAAACTAACCCTAAATAAAAATAATCCGAAAATAGAAATAATTACAAAACTGCCATTATAATCCGAAAATAGCTAAATTACGAAATTGCCATTCTAAGTTGTTTATTTTTAAAATGATGCCGTTTCGTCTCCGCAACTCCCGAGCAGCATTACCACCTTCATTCCTTGCTTGGACATCATGCTTAAATCATCATATTTTGCTCCAATGGTAGAATATAGCTTTATGATGCCCGCATCATTAACGATCAAGAATTAGAGCATAAAGCATATTGGGTAGTCCACCAGTGCAACATGGATTCTGACAAAGTTGGTGAGCATTGAAAATTACAGCTACAAGAATTAGAGTAACTTGATCGTGATGCCTACGAGAATTCCAGAATTTATAAAGAGAAGGTGCATATTTTTCATGATAAACTCTTGCTACGAAAAGATTTTGTAATAGGACAAAAACCTTTGCTTTACAATTCTAAATTAAAGCTGATGTCAAGTAAGTTGTAATCTTGTTGGATTGGTCTTTTTTTTATCACTAATATATTTCCTTACGGTGTAGTTGAGATCAAGAGTTCTGAGATAGAAAAATGTTTAAGGTCAATGAACATCACATAAAACCATTTTATAATGGATTTACGAAGCTAGTGGTGCAGAAGTTCAATTGAAGACAATCCAATGTTTAGAAGAGAGCTGAGATATAGTGTGGGAGTAGAGCACAGCCTTATTGAGCCAATGACATTAAACAAAGGCACTGCGTGGGAGGCACCCCACAAATGTTTTAGCTTTCCTAAGTTTTATTTTATTTTTGTTGATTTGATTTACGTCTAATATCATTTTTTGTTGTGTTTTGTTTTAGGTTTTCTGAAAAAAAAAAAAAAAAAAGGGATGGACCAGGCCCTTGGAGTAGCGCCTGAATAGACGCCTGGCAGGGACTGCCCCTGCTGGGTACCAAAAAAAAATTTGAATTGCAGGACCAGGCACCTGGAGTGGAGCATGGATAGACATCTGGCAGGGACTGTCCCTACTGGGTTAAAAGAAAAGAAAACAAAACAAAAACCAACCAACCCAAACCTATTTACCCGCCTAAAATCACCCAATCCCACCCGAAATTCACCCTATCCCACCCAATTTCATCCCTAACATTGCACCCCTCTCTCATCTCACAAGTTCATCCTTCCTCTCACCCCTCCGGCCCCTACAAAAATGTAAAAAAAAAATTTAGTGTATCTGCCAACCACTGTTCTCAGCCAACCCTCTTAGCCACCGGTCATTACCCTCTCACCCATGTGAGCACACCACCGCCAGCCACTGTCCTCAGCCAACACCCTTAGCCAGTGCTAACCACTGCATCGCCGGTCTTCCCTACCATCGCTGATCATATATGTGCTCACCGGGTATAATCATTTTGTCCAATCTCTCCTCAACTGGCTGATTCTGTGATTTTTCTTAATTTATTGAGATTTGGGGTTAATTTTTTATGATTGCTATATTGGTTTTTGATGTACGTTGGTGTTCATATTCTTATTTGCTACTTTGACACTACTATGAAATTTCTTTTCCATTGGTTGATAGTTCTGCCATATTAGTGATATTTTTGTTTGATTGTTACTGGCTTACTCTTCATTTTGTAGTGTGTAGTGGTGGCTACTCTGGTGTTAGCACTTGTGCTTTTGGGTGTGTTTGGGTATATCTTTTTGGTTTTTGGAACTAATGGCATGAACAAGACAACCCCGTGTTGATGCTCTTGAATCTGATATTCATGCCAGTACCACCCATACCCGTGCCTCTTCTGGAGCTAAATCTCGTCCACACCTCACTCTTCATCTCGGGGCTCCTCACGGTGAACAATTACTTCAATTCCCACTCTTAGTTCTTCTGAAGCATCGCCTTTTACTTCTCAAGCTAATGCTCAGTGGTGTGAAGAAAGGAAATATAATTCCATTGTTGTGGAAAAATCAATTTCACCTAGATTGATTCTTTTTTCAATTTCACTGATGCTTTTGATTCGATAAGGTGGTGTGAAGTACTTCAATTGATAGGGGCTTACTATCCACAGTTGGTATTGGAGTTTTACAAGAACATAAAAGGAAAAGACAACCCTGTAGTTCATATTGTTACTTATTATGTAAAGGGTCGCCGTATTCATTTTACTTGGCCACTTTTTTCCTCTATTTTGGGTGTGAGTGATGAGAGTCTAGATTTTCTAATGATTAAGGATTGTGTTTGATTTGATCCCCAGTTCAAGTTACAGGAAGCTACAGCTCATTCGGCTTACACGTTGACTCCACGTCCATCCAAAGAACCTAGCAGGTTACACAATATGGTTTCTAGCACTACCAATTTGACAATTCGTCAACAGGAGTTAGTTTATTTGTATAGTGCTAATGTTCTTCCGCAAGCTAGCAGTTTGAATGAGGTCCGACTTATGGACATCTGTTTCTTGGATAAGATGTTTCATTCTCTCCCAGATGTAGCAAACTTTTTGACTTCACCATCCCGAAATGTTTTTGCCTTATCCACTTTTTTTGACTAATATTTTTGATTATTTTGAGGTGGATTTTTTTGGCAAGGATGTTCGCATGACTCAGACTATAGATGTGATTACCGAGGCTACTCTGGGTCATCACGAGTTTGTTAAAGTGCAGAGTGTATGGACGAATACGAGCTGTTTTTCTAATGCAAATGCTGAGGATTTTGAGGAAATCCCTGCGCCTGCTGCAGATCCAAGTGAGACTTTCCCATTGCTTGGTATTGAGAGCCCTTCTTTGTCCAAATTCTCTGATCAGGAGTCTTTTCAGTTCCTTGAAGCCATATGTGTTAGTTTGGTTGCGGGTCAGACTACTATGGTTGAGCGTCAAGCTTTAATGGATACTCAATTGCAGCAACAAGCTGAGCAACTCTCAACTTCAGCAGATTTGGGCGACAGTGAATCCTTTTACACGGCCACCTCCGTAGTTTGGCTACCCCATGTGCATGTTGTGGACTTTGATTTTAGTCTCAGGGGCATTTTCCTTACCCTTCTCATTTATTTTTGTTCATTTTAATGCACATTGAGGGCAATGTAAGATTTAAGTATGGGGGGGGGGGGGGGGGGGGGGTACTTTAGAGTTATTTAGTTTTATTTTGTTGTTTTGTTAGGTTGGTTATTTACCTTTTATTACTATCTTGTTTTGTGTCTTAATTTACTTTTTGTTTGTGTCTCTATGCCGAGATTTGTGACTGTCTTTTTTTAGTTGTTATTATTTCTCATTACTGTGAATCATGACAATTTTGATATTATGAATGGAGACTTAAATACAATGACGCAAATAGCATGATTAATTAAGTGAGTTTAGCAATTTGAAGTATGATTTGGTGATCATTGAAATTGGGCAAAATGAAAGCTAGTTTCAGAAAATTTATCATTAAGTGAGCTTTTGAGCCTTGAATTTGAATTAATTGCTTCCCTTAATCATTCTTTTTTTTGTGAGTGTTGTTCATATTGGAATTTGTATTCCTAGAACTTGCTTTGACATGCTTATTGAGGTCACATTGTTGCATTTTTTCATTAAGATGAGGAAGGCATTTTCTTTGTTCTTTTGTTAAGCTACTTAGCCTAAAAAGCCAGCCTTTGTATTTATCAGTGTTAAACCCCATTGAGCTTTTGTGATCATTCTCTTTGTTCTATTTAGCCTACATTACATACTTGGAGCTTGATTATTTCTAACAACTTTTTCTTATCATGAGTCTAATTGAGCATTTAAGATGTGTGAGGGCGAAGTTTGTGGGTTGTTTGGAGCAACGTTTTTTTTTTTTTGGTTAAGTGTGGAGGTGACCATGTTTATGATGGTTGGTATAAGTAAATGGTGTAAAGTGGTTGAGTAAGAATTTTTTTAAATTCTCCTATCTTGGTGTGTTTGTTGAAAAGAATAACAGTAGTAGAAAAAAAATACTTGAAAAAAAAAGAAAAAGAGAAAAAAAAAAGTTGAAATTTTTTGTTTTTGTTTAAAAGCATGAGAATTGTGCTTAATGTGATAAGTTTAGAGGAGAAAGAAATAATTTGGAATTGTTGATGGGTATTTGCGAGATCATATTTTGAATGCTCATTTGGACTTTGGATGTCAACCCTTTGTTTTTTTTATGATTTTCTTTCTCTAACCTGCCTTTACCTAAGCTGCAATACAACCTTATGAAAGACCTTCAGATTTTTGCTTAACTGTATGCTAGGTGGTGGAGATTAGATTGATAAGCAAGCTTATGGTAGAGCAAGTTCTTACATTTAATTCGAGAGAATGTTTTCAACTCTTTAAACACTTGAGTTATTAGGGAGAAATTCGTGAGTTGTTTGCCGAGCTAGTTTGAATTGAGTTTGATTGAGTTGGTTGTTAGTAAGGCTAAATATTGTTGGATTCATTTAGTTTTGATATGCTAATTGTTGAGTTGAGTATGCCTCCATTTATAGTATTTGAATGTTGCTTAATTGACTTAAGTTTTTGAGAAATATTTTTTCTTTTATGATTTTCCCAAGACATACAAAGTTTAAGTACGGGGGTATTTGATAGATTACAATTTATATATGTTTTATGTACCTCAATATTTGGATTAAGCATGTTTTCTTCACTTAAAATAGATTAATATGTATTTTTCTATGTGTTAGATAATTTTGACTTCAAGAAAGGAAATTCGAAGAAAGAAGGGCATAACAGTAATTAAAAGCAAAAGTCATAAGGCACCAGGCTTTGGATTAGGCACCTAGCCAGTGATTTCCAGTAGCTAGAATCACACCAGGCAGTGGAGCCTAGGCGCAATGCCAGCAGGAGTGTTACCAGGTGGCTAGGCTTACACGAATTTTGGTCGTCTAGATGCGTTTTATGTTAGATTTTAGCCCGAGATTTTAGTTCAAATAGGTTTTGGCTATTTTGTAAAAAGGTAGCCATTTTTTGGAGAAAAAGAACAAAAGAATTGAGATTTCTAACAAGATGATGATGAGCTAATTTATTCTCCTGGGTATGAGTACTATTCATTACTAAATTCTAAGTAATGAGACTTAGTTTATATGTTTTAATTCAAGATTAATTATTCAATTTGTGTTCTTTTGTTCTATTCGTTTGCTATTCAATTCCATTTTATTATAATTTGGATCCGTTATAATTATTTGTGAATTGGCTAATTGTTAATTAGAGTTTAATCATATTGAATGTTCTAATAATTAGTAGCACTTTGATTTTGACAATTACAAGCCAAGTACTTGTTAATTTCTTAGGAGAATGTAAAGAATATTAAAGTTTTACAATGTTTGTAAGACTTGTTTATTGTTGGTTGTTATTGTTCTTAATGTTTTTCTGAGTTGTTTTAGATCACGTTGATTTTAGATATTTCAGAATTAGGATTAGCTCATGATCGTATCTGAATTAATTAATTGTATGAGATTTAGAATGATATTAGCCGGGCTATTTTATTCAACCGAACATTAAATGATTATTTTGGATATATTTGTGTCTGTGATCTCCTGTTCTTTACTATGGTAGTGATTAATTCAGTATTATAATTTTGGTGTTTATGAACACATCATGTATACACTCTTAAGACTTTGAGACATTACTTGTATGAAGCTACCTGCCAAATATTCATGGACTATAAGAGCTTGAAGTATTTGTTCACATATAGCGAATTGAACTAAGAAAAAGAAGTTGGATGGAATTAATCAAAGATTATGGCAACATGATCGACTACCAACTTGGAAAAGCTAATGTTGTAGCTGATGCTTTGAGTAGAAAGGCTGAAGTTGCTTTGGCGTATGTACAATTAGTGCACTTTCTTTAATGGTAGAATTAGGAGAGTTTGGTGTTGAGCTGACCACCCATTCTTGGGATGTCTCTTAGCAAACTTTCATGTCCATCTAGTTCTTGTTTACCGTGTTCTTGAAGCTCAACTTCATGGTCCACAGTTACTAAATATCAGAAGTGAAGTTTAACAAGGTTTGAGAACTGACAGAGCTTTGGTGATTGGTACTCGGTTGTGTGAACCTGCAAATGAATAGCTGAATAGAGAAATTATAGATAAAGCTCACAATTATGTATATGCTATGAGTCCTTGCAGCACCAAAATGTGTCAAACTCTAAAGCAATATTATTGGTGGATTAAAATGAAGAGGAAAATTGCAGAGTATATCTCTAGATGTCTAATATTTCAACAGGTGAAGGTAGAAAGACAAAAACCTTCACGACTCTTGTAGTCTTTACTAATTCCTGTGTGGAAGTGGGAGCACATTACTATGGATTTTGTGTTCAAACTGCCGCTTACTCCAAAGAAGCATAATGTAATATGGGTTATTGTTGACTGCCTAACCAAGACTGCACACTTCTTGTTCAAACTTTTTCTCTTCAAAAGTTGGCTAAGCTGTTTACGAACTACAAAGTAAGCTTACATGGAGTTCCAGTATCTATCATGTTGGATAAAGACCCAAGGTTCACTTCAAGGTTTCAGAAGAATTTATAAAAAGCACTTGATACCCAGCTGCATTTCAATACTGTTTTTCACCCACAAATAGACAAACAGTTTGAGAGAACGACTTAAACTCAAGAACATATTCTGAGGTCATGTGTATTGCAGTTTAAAAAAGATTGGCAATCTAACCTACACTTGGTTGAGTTCACATATAATAACAATTACCACTTCAGCACTGGAATGTCACCATATAAGGCACTGTATGGTAAATAATGTCGGGCCCCATTATGTTGGGATGAAGTGGTTGAGAGGAAACTCATTGGATTTGAGTATGTTTAGATGACAGTTGATATAGTGAATGTCATCAAAGATTGACAGAATATAGCCCAGGACAGGTAAAAGAGCTATGCGGATATGAGAAGAAAGGATCTTGAGTTTGAGGTTGAAGATTTGGTATTCTTAAAGATGTCACTTTGAAAGAGTGTTGTAAATTTTAGGAAGCGTGGAAAGTTAGGTCTAAGGTATATCAAATTGTAAAAGATAACCAAGATAGTGGGCCCAATTGCTTTCGAGCTTACCTTACTAGATGAACTTTCACGGGTCCATAATGTGTTTCATATCTCCATACTTTGGAAATACTTGTCAGATCCTTCTCAAATGCTAGAGCCAACCACTATCGCACTACGATATGATTTTTCAGATGAGGAATAACCCATTAGAGTCACGCACGGGCAATATAAGGTAATGCGTAACAAGACAATTCTGATAGTCAAAGTTATTTGGCAGAATCATGGCACAGAAGAGGTAATGTGGCAACTTAAAAAGCTTATGATAGAGCAATATCCTTACCATTTCAATGAGGTAAATTTTTAATTTCGAGGACAAATTCTTCTAAGGGGTAGGTTGTAACAACCCAAATTTTCTCACATTGCTTGTTTGTGAAATTGGACTAGGTAAACCAGATGGAGGCCCAACATTGACTTTTTATCCAAATGAATTTTTGCTCAAACTTTATCAAGTGTAGCATAGAGGCCATCGCCTCAAGTCTGCAGATCAGTGGCATGTCCAAAATGGAGTGTTAGATTTTTATTTATCGATAAGAAAAGTTGTATTTTAAATTCCGGATCAAATTTTAAGTTTATATGTATCTCTTTTGAACATAAAATGATTACAAGCTTTTTTTATGATATTTCTTAGTGAAACAGCTATCAGCAGTTGGAAGGAAATTTTGGTCTATAAAAGTTGCTATTACATGCTTTTCGAGGCAAAATTACTATTCATTGTCTTCGACCTCGTGATGTGAGAGATGAGAGATATATTTTCCACCAAGCAACCTTTTCGCTTTATCTCCCTGATCTGGATGAGTTAGAACGCGTTCTTGATACCATTGAAAAGTTCTCGCAACAACCTTCACGTTCGTACCAAACTTTATTGTAGGAAAACTATAGGAAGTTAGGACATCCACTCTCTTGCTTAGATCTATACATTTTTTGGTGATTGGAGCCTCACTGCCACCACCACAAGTACCGGACCATCGAGAAGAGTTTTTCTGCAGCTTTGCTAATCCTCACTGACCATTGCCGTAGACAGATGCATCACCACAACCCATGGAAGTGTGACCTATGAGCCAGCTCCGACAAGCTCACAAGTGGCGAGCCAAGCTGTACCGCCCCTACCACCAAAACCCCCTCACTTCGGCAAACCTCTTCCAAGTGATACCACCCCCTGTTTCTGGTGATAACACCTCCAATGAGCTTTGTTTTAAGAAATGCCTGAGTTCGGCTGGGGGTTTAATTTGTAGATCAAAATTAGACTTTTACATAATGAAATTGATTGAAATTGGTGGCTCAATTAGGTTACTAAAAGCCTGGGTAACCTAACCCAATGCTCAATTTCGATTAACTTTGGAGAAATTGGAAACCTTCAATTTTGATTGATAGGGTTAGCTTCATAATTATCAAAATTGATGAGTAATTATGATAATTAATGCTTTTTACAAATAATTAGATACCTGAAGGACTCACTTGGGTTTTTGTATAAATTTTTAGTAACAAATATAAATTTGATAAATTATTCTAATCATTCGTGCACAGTCAAAAGCTGGTTCGTACACCCAACAGGAGTATGAATCTTACTGATAAGTGCAATTTATTTTCTAAATATTTTGGGATTATATACTATTATGATTGAATTTCATTTGATTGGATCTTTCTATGCATTTAAATTATGCTTATTAGATATATTATATATGTGAATATAAATGGTTGCTGCATTTAGATTATGTCCTGTGATTGTGGTTTTAATGGAACTCATATTTATTTGGAATAAATATAAAATTCGTGTTTTAAATGGTTATTCGGTGATTTATGAAATTTATGGGTATTTTTCATAATATTTAGAATTTTTAGATAAAGTGGTAGTTGAAAAAAAATTAAGGCTTTTGTGAAACTTAAGAAGTTTTGGGGAAATTTTATGATTGTAAATTGATTTGAATATTTTCATGAATTTTCCCAAAATAAAAAATTTTAGAAAATTGTTGAATTTATTACTGACTTTAAAATAAAAAGATTTGAGAAATTTATGAAATCCAATAATGGGTGATCTTGGATATAATTTTGATGAGTACCATATAATATTGATGTATTGATTATGTATGATATTACGCACACTATTTCGATAGTACGCTATCCTCTGATTGTGGCGTCGTTAAGACGCTGAGAGTCACACGGCTCGATACTAGAGTATGGTATTAGCTTTGATATATGATTGTCAATATTTTTTTTTAAATTGACATTAAATTTACGAGTTGTGGCCCGTTTGTTTGATTCTACATGTTATGGCCCATGTTCTACAAAAAATATTTAAATGTTTTGTGGAATTTAATTTACGAGTCTAGCGACTGATCTGCGATTTTAAGCAATTGTACTAAATTACATTTTCACCCATAAATTGTATTTTAATGATTTAATGATTTTTTGTGAATAAATCTAAGGGTTTTTTGAAAATATTTTTGAAATGGAGAACTTTCCAAAAATTGACGAAAGGTTATGAGTGTAAAGAACTTTACCGACTAGACATCTATTTTTTAGATATTTCGGAGCACTCATTGAGATATATGTATCTTACATTTTATATTTTTAACCTCGTTGCCCAAGATCCTAGCTGCAGGTTCTTGTGAGGTACCGTCGGCATCGCATTTGCACCTGGCTTCTGATACTATTCTCTTGATTATGTAATAGACTCTGCCACTTTTATTCTGCTTATTTTTAAATTGTATTATTTTATAATTTCTACTTATCTCACTTAGTGGCTCTGATGTTCCACGTACTTCCCGAACCAATTTAATAGTACTGTATGACCTATCAATCTATTGTTGTGATACATGTTTTATTTCATAAATTATATCTTACTTATTAATTACTTATATAATAAACCATTTTCGAAGGATGATTCTGTTGGTTGTCTCAAAGGATTCTGATGAAATCTTTCTAAAGTGAGGCTTCTCCAAAGAACTTGGAGAATTTCCGAAGTCGGTCTTGTCAGTAGCTCCATCTAACTACTTTTGTCACAGCATCAGCACTTCATATACATAATATAACAGTAGGAGATAAGACATAATATCTAACTCCAAGATAAATCATTATAAGTCTTGAACATATCTCGATACAATTCAAATGATAATACGTAATCCTAATACTAGTCATGACATCCAACAACAAATATTTAGAAGTAGAATTTATACAACCCAAATAAGTAAAATAAATAATCGTCCTTCAAAGGTTTTGAAACATATATTAGATAGCTGAATTATGGCCAACTCCAGTCACTTTACTTACTACCAATACTAACAAGAGGAACCATATAATCGCTTGAAAGTGGTTAGGAGGCAAGGTCTTCAACGGTGGCTGTTGATCCTTGTTCATCGGCAGGGTCTGTTTTGCTCGTCGGCACTTATTGTCTTGATAGTGTCTGGTCTTCGACGATTTGTTTTGACCATAGAGATTTTGACGCGATGTGGTTGCTCAACAACGGTGTGCACTGGTACTAGAATGACGAAGAAGAAGGTCATGTGGTCGGTTATTTTTGATAGAATGAAAGAGGCGATGAGGGATGCATCAATTTCTTCTGGTTTGACATCAATGATGCAGCTCCCAGTTTTTGGCTTAGCAGTAACCTAGAAACTCTCATCTTCTCCAGTTCTGTCAATGGGCCCGACGATGACTAGAAATGTCCCAACGATGGCCGTTGTTCGTCAGTCTTTTATGGGGTGTCATCGACCCCTAGTTCTGTTTCTGTGGAGCATGTTGCGACTCAAGGCTTTATGATGCATACTTTTATTCATTTTTCTGATTGGATGTCGTTGGACCCGTCTTCTGTTAGCATTCATCAGATGGGTTTGGACACCAAGTTGGCTTCACAGGGAGTTGTTGGTTTCCCTCTTTTGCCTGGTCATGCTTCTATATGCTTTTTTGATGCAGTTAAAAAAGGTGTTGATGATTTTGCTAAGAAGAATTTAGATTCTTCGTTTCCTATTTCTAAGGTTTATGTAACTTGAAATCGGCTACGTTAGGGTTTGGGAAGTAGGTACCAAAATCCTATGCTATGGCAGCCACGGGAATGGATCACCTTCCAGTATTGTTAGCTACTACTTCGACTACTACTGCTCTTCCTTTGTCAAATTCTTCAGCAGTTATCGAGAAAGGAAACACTATTTCTATTAAGGTCAATCAGAGAGCTTTTCAAGATCTGCTCAATCTTTGTAAATTTTCACTTATAGCTACATTATTTCTAGCTAAAAGTACACACCTTGGAAGTTAGTTGACCTCAAATTAAACAGTATTCAATCTGGGGTTTAGCTAATTGGCTGCTAACTTCTTTAGGAAAAGGACGTTACTATGTTTTGTTACAGTCGGCAGAGTACAAGAGTCTGGTCTGGGCAAAGGGAGCTTTTGCATTGAAATCGAGGCTTCTTAGACTTTAGGAATGGCTCCAAAGTTTAATCCATCTTAACAAAGGTGAACAAATGTTCTTTGTTGGATATGATTTTATGATTTGAGTTGGGTTTATTGGCATCCTTAGATCTTATCAGATCTAGCTCGAGAATACGAATCTTGCTGAGGTTTGATGCTTCTACTTTATCAGGGGATTTTTGGCATTTTTCTAGAGTTTTGGTTGATGTGGATTTATCTTCTCCTCTTCCAGAAAGTCATAGGTCTTGAAAAAGATGGTATATGTAGCTCTATCACTATATTCTATGAGAATTCGCCTTCTTTTTGTGTTGGTTGTTACAGTGTTGGCCATGACGTAGCTCGCTGTAGGATTAGTGATAGACAAGATTCTTTAAAGAAAGAAGAAGGTTCCAGAGGAACTAGTAAATATGTATATGTTCCTAAAAGTGCAGACAAGGTTACTCAGCCTGCTGAGGATCCTTTGGCTGGTGCGGTGGATTCCACCAAGAAAGTTCATGATAAAATGAATTTATCAGAGGATAATTCTGATAGGGTGGGTTCTATCGTGGTCCCTTTGAAGGGTGGAGGTGGCTGGAAATGAAGTTTATTTGCCATTTATGGCTGACAATTTTGTTTTGCCTCTCTTTGAGATGAATTCGAATATGCAGCTAGCTGATACTACTAAGTTACGTTTGGTCCCATTTGATAATTTTCGTATTGAAATGGATTCTGAGGCTAAGAAGGAGTTGCCTCCAGCACTAGATAATTTGGTTTTCGTTGCTAGATGAGGATGTTACTGAAGCTGAGATTTAAGAAATATTGTTGTCTAAAAAAAGTTGGAGGCACTGTTGCCATCCTCAAGGCATGGGCGGGCCTAGGAACTTAGAGAATAGACTTGTTACTGAGGATTCTCATAAGCATTGATCTTCTTGAGGTGTTGATTATACCTTTGGGACCTTTATTGTTGCATATCCTTTATAAGAATTTCTTCTTGTCATTTTAATTTTATAGTGGAGCTCTCGCAAACTTATTATGATTATAAAGCATATAAATAATACTTATAACCGTATAGTTAAATAAGATATATACAAATGAAAATTGTATATATAGAAAATAGAATCTTTAAATAAATGGCAACCCAAACTACCCTCTAAGCATAGTGTAATAATGCCAACCCCTATTTGAACAAATCAAATAGGAGAGACAGTTAGGCTAACAATCCCATCACTACTTTGCAGAGAAACTCAACGCTAAGTATGAGGTAATAAATCTCCATCGCTCTTTGGCAAAAAAAATTTCCCAAGGGTGAGGTAAACTCCAGATCGATTTAAGGGCTAAGTATTCTCCAAGCCTATATCCCATCATAACCGACCAAGTAATCTTCAGGTCCTGGTACGGTTTAAATCTCGTCATGCGGATACGTCAGTGTCAGTCAATTTCCAAGTATCGATCATAGAGAATAAATCCAAGATGCCAAATGAAATAAAATATAATTATAACAAATAAATTATTTTTAAATTCTTGAATCATGCACATATGATTAAAAATATATCATATCAAATTAACATACAAATTCCGTCCAAAATCAATTTCGAAGATAATGCCAAAAAGAAGTTCCTTTGTAAAAAGACAACCTTAAGCTTTGAGAAACACTACAAAAAAAATTGACCTTTTGTGACGGAAAACATTGTGACGGAAAGTAACACGTCACAAAACAGTGTTTTTTGTGTCGGAATTTTCAACTTCCGTCACAAATATATAAAAAATTTACAGTATTTGTGACCAATATATGGCCGTCACACATGCAACTGCGCGGGAACAAAAATTTGAAATTTTGTTGCCTTTTTGTGACGGAATATGAGCATTGGCGTCACTAAATGACAACCAAAATTTAAAAAAAGTTGAATAACGTTTCTGTGACGGTTAATAAACCGTCACAGTTGCTAAAATCCTTTAATTGGCACTGTTTGCCACCGACTGTGTATGATCATCAAGCTTTTTTGGAAATTATTTTGGTTGACTGCTGACATTGAATAAAGCTTGACTTTGCATGCATGTTTGACCATCAATAAACGGCGTCGTTTTGTTTAGGCGTTTAGCTTATGTTTTTCCAGCTTATGAGATGAAAGTGTTCAAGTGTTGCTGCCACTGTTACGCAGCTCCAGAGGTCTTCAACACCGACGGCTTCCAGTGGAAACTCAAGTGACGCAGGCGGCAGCTCTAGCAACCCTCTCAGCTTCCAGCTCCGGCGTTCTGTCCGCGGAGGAGCACCGATCTTTTCCCCCACAACCGCCGCGTGTATCGGGCATTTCCAGTCCCGAAGGATCCACCGGTGAGGCCTGGGGTTTTGTATTTTTTTTCTTCTGATTTGTTCTCTTTTTTTTCGGGTGTTGCTGCATGAAATTGTGGGCATATAATTTGTGCAACCCTTTTCTCAATGCTTTGTTTCATGCTTGATGGTGTTGTTCCAAATGATTTTCCTCCATACATTAAATGTGTATTGAGCTGCCCCTGTTTTCGGCAATGTGGTTACTGTTTCAATTATTTTTATATATTGCCCGATAGTATAAGAAGAGCAGCTGCCTCAATTTGGACATGCCAAATTCCATTTGTAGGCAGATTTAATGCAAAATCCCTGAGAGTAATCTGGTTTGAATGAAAAATGCCCTGACGTAATTAAGTAAAAATTCTTTCTGTGTAAAATAAATTTTTATCTTCTAGAATTTGGTTTCTGTTTTGCTAGTTTATAAATGGGGGCTATCATTTTATCTTTTGGACCGTGTCTAACTTATTATATGTGGCAGAACCTTGTATTTTAAAACTTAGAAACTTCATGGTGCTTTGTACCAGTTGAGTAACTATTACACTGAATACCCATGCTTCTTTGTTCATTCCAAAGTGCAAACAAATTTTATGCCGTATAATGTATTTCTGCTGCTAGGTGTAGCTTCTTGGTATTGGTGGTTATAAATTTATTTATTTTCTGTTGAAATTTAATTTCTTTGATGTCATTTTTTTTTTTTTTTTTTTTTCTGGTTTTGGTTGTTATGCATGAAGTTTAAAGGGTTTTATTCAAAATTCTTCTGACAATAGAGTAGTTATGTTCAATATGTCACAATGTGAATCAAATGTTTCTACGGTTGTATCTAAAGAAAGCTAATAATCCCAAAGTGGTTGATCAGATTTTATGTAATACACTAACTTTGAAGTTAATTTTATTTGACGTAGAGACAAGTGAGGCTTATATCTCAAGGTACATTACGCAAAATTTTTTGACTGTCTCTTTAGCACCGCATTCGCATGGAACAACATCGGCTTGCTTAATTACGTGTCAATGTCCATTTTGCTATATCTCCATCGTTCATCTTTCAATGCTGCTGATTTTGTTTTGGTTATATGCAACAAAGTTTAATTCTGACAACCGAATTCATTTTGAATTCCGTTTACACTTGCACTTCCGTGTCTGTAATCTCGGAACTCACAGCCGTTGCTTGTTACACTCACGGCCTTGTCGCACTGCTTCTGTTGCAAAGTAAATATGGATAAGAGTTGGATGGAAGTGCGTAATAGATCTCTCCCGGAATATGTTAATGGAGTCAAGGAGTTCATTACTTTTGCAAAAAACAATATGGCAGAGGAGGAGAAAATCAAATGTCCATGATGTCATAATGATATATTGCTTGAGTGTCACAATTACAGGGAAAGGATAAACTAGATGCCTCCCTGGTATTTCAAACATTAAACAAAGAATCTGTCACAAAATGGTATTGTGTGACGGGGAAAAAACAAAATACCCATCAATAAAATTTCCTTAATGACGGTCACAAAAACTTATGTGTGACGGATAACCGTCACAAACGCGTCACAAAAACATATGTATACGTGACGGACGTGCACTGTGACAAATAAATATCCGTGACGGATAACCGTAACAAAACAGTCACAAAAACGATATGTATAAGTGACGGCTAAGAACGGTGACAAATAAATATCCGTGACGGGAAACCGTCACAAAACTGTCACAATAACAATGATTACGTGACGGACAAAAACCGTGACAACTGTATATAAGTAACAGCAACCCGTCACAAAACTGTCACAGAAACGCGATGCTGGCCCCACAACGTCATGGGCAACTGTGACGGAAATCCGTCACAACGTCGTGACAAAACTGTTCTTTCGTCACGGGTATTTTGCCGACACAAATAAGTAACAATGACGATTACTCCGTCACAGTTGTGACTTTGTGACGGAAAACCGTCACAATGTCGTGACTAAAAATCTCAATTGTCACGGTTGTATGTCCGCCACATTTAAGTAACAGTGACGGTTAACCGTCACTATTCCGTCACAAACTTCATTATTGTGACGGAATATTAGCCGTCACTTAATACTTGCCGGCGGCGACTCGCCGGTAAATTACAATTAGGAGGACTTTAAGTGACGGCTGTTTGCCGTCACTGAAAATTCATTTTTAGTGACGATAAACAGTAAACGGTCACTGAAGAGAATTTGTGTCGGGGCTATTGCGAAAGCACTGTGATGGGTTAGTTACCGTCACAGTTAGTTGTTTATGTGACGAATCCGTCACAAATAATATACCTTGTGACGCAATTGCTTCCGTCACAAAAGGTCTATTTTTTTTGTAGTGGTTATACATTTTGGTCTACTTCTTCTGACTGTAATTTTATTGAATTATATATATATTCAACTGCTTTAGTATAGATTCCATTTATGTGCAAACTATGCATGTCATATCTTCAATTGCTGTCATGTCTCAGTGTTTTGTTTACTTAATATTCGATAGATATTTCGATTTTATAAGTTTCAACATTCAAATTCAATTAAATGGGGGTTAACTTATCTAGTTAGAGACGATGGCTACAAAATCAGTTTTGTGTTCACCCAGTAGGATAGAACGACTTTAATTTTTTGGACTTTTTGTTTTTATTTTTCATTTATTTATTTTCATATTGCTTTCAATTACATAAAAATAAATAAACAAAAATGAAAGGTAAATCGCTTCAATACCGTTGAGCTTCCCGATATTCCAGTGCATTTTCAACTCCACCACCTTTTCCACTTCTCAATGTTAATGTTTGAAGTACTGCAAAAAATATATTACAACAATGAACAATATTGGAAGAGATCAGAGATTCCAAATTAGCTAGCACCGTACAGAGAAATCACTTGAAAATCATGTTGATGAAGTGAAAGACTTGAAAGGTAGCAGAGAATGGATTCAAAAAATAAGCAAGCTATTTCAATTTGTAATTCCAATACTTTGATTGATTTGGTATTTTCTTGGAGTCCTCAAGATGTACTCATCAATCATGAGCTATACGAAACCCAGGTCAGTATTTATTTTATTTCCTTTTTCTGTTTCTTCTCATCTCAATGTTCTTGCACACACACAAACACACACACACATATATATATATACATATATATATATATTATGGTAGTCTTTTGTAATACTAAAGAAAGAGAGAGAAAACACAGAATGTTCGGAATTTCTAAGTTAAGCACTTTATTAATTCTTATAGGTCCAAGAAATTCCACTTTCATTTTTCTCAGATCAGCATTATTTCGATTCATTTAAATTTCCATTGTTGGAAGAAACAAGATCAGAAATATGTTCCAAGCTACAAGCTATATCCAGAGCTCCATATGCTGAAATTGAATTAGAGGAAACCAATGCACATGGAAATTCATGTGTTCATTATAATGTCAAGGTTGATTATTGGAGAAACAACTTTAATAGTACTGTTTATAGAAGAGAGCACTCGAGTGTTTCCTGGAATTGTTTTTGTTTTGACAGATGCTAAACCTGAAAGCATTTTAGATTTGGAAGCAGTATTGGGAAAGAAATGGACATTGGCATTGGCTGAAACAGTTATGGATCAAGATAATGTTTCCTTCAAAGTAAAAGCACCTCATTTTCATGTGATTGCAGCTGAAAATGTTATCGGGTAACAATTATTTTTGGTTTTCTTGAAGAATACAACAACAAATGAAAGAATATGGAATTCCCTTCACATGTATCGAAATATGTCAATCATCAGAGAAGTTTTGTGTTCAAAGGTAACTTTGCTTTTGAAGAATCTTGTTTTTTAATTATGTAACCCATTTTTTTCATCAGAGAAGTTTTGTGTTCAAAGGTAACTTTGCTTTTGAAGAATCTTGTTTTTTAATTATGTAACCCATTTTTTCTTTCTCTTTGTTTGTTTACTGAGTAAATGAATGACTGACAATTCTTATGAGTTCCTTTTAATTGTAGACCGACAGGTGAAGGAGAATATAAGTCTTCGTTCCGAGCAGCAGAATTGCTACTGGCTAAAAGAATATGATGCAATTTTGTTGTCAAATCTCAATGAATCACAGATAAATGCAGTTCTGGATTCACTTGGTAAAATTCAGTGCAATTTCAAAGCTAGTGTTCAATTTGTATGGGGTTCACCGGGGACTGGGGAAAACTTGAACCCTTCGTGTTTTGCTCCTTAATTTGTCAAGAAGGAATTGTAGGGTTCTTGTTTGTGCCCCAAGAAACATTGCCATTGCAGAGTTGAGTGTTCATTTTCTAAAGCTAGTTAAGGAATCTTACAAGGCAAGGAATGTGATGGATTCTTTGTACTATTCATTTGGTGACATTCTAGTATTTGGAAATGTACAAGAGTTGGAAACTATTTCAGGGACATAAGAGATTCATTTGGATTATCGTATGAAAAGGCTTTTGGAGAGGTATTTGAACCTTGTAGTGGTTGGAGGAATTCTGTTAGGAAAATGATTGATCTTCTTGAATATTATGTTTCTTGGTATAGTGTCTTCAAAAACGAATTAAAGGAGAAGGAAGTCAGTAGCTTGAATAGTGTTAGCAAACAAGTTTCCATGTTGTTTCCAGAGCTTATGAGAGAAGATTTATTTCTCTTTCATTACAAATTAAGAGTTCCCTCTCAACTCTTCGTATACATTTGTCCAGAAATTTCATACCAGACTATAATTTTGAACAAATTATTGTACTTGTTAATTTACTTGATTCAATTGAATTTCTCTTGGCAATTGAGAGTTGTCAGTCTGTCTTTAATACATTAGCCCTCTTGTATTTGAGGACAAAAGAATGTCTTTTAGGTCTTAAAGTTTTGCATCATTTCTTTGACGATCTTCTTTCAACAGCCATGGATACATCTTCTCTATTATTTTGCACTTCTTCTTCTTCATATGAACTGCATTCATTAGGAATGGAGCCACTGGAGTTGTTAGTAATTGACGATGCTACATAGTTAAAAGAGTGTGAAGTGTCCATTCCCTTGCAAATACCGGGTTTGAAACATGCTATTTTTTTTTGGTGATCATTGTCAATTACCAGCATACATTAGTAGTAATGTAAGTATACACTGTGTATATGAAATGATTTACTAGCTAGTAAAGAGAAAATTTACAAGATCGGTTTTCCTACAAATAAAACTATTTTCTAATTCTTTATTAAATCATAGCTCAAAATCATAAAATTTTCCTTGTTAGTTTGGCTACAAATTTCTGCTAATGCTGGTTTTTCAAGAAGCTTGTTTGAACGCACGATCTTAATGGATGTGCCAAAGAATATTTTGGATATGCAGCATAGGATGCATCTGTATGTAAGTTCCTTCCTGAATTCTAAATTCTATGCAAACCAAGTATTGGATGCACCGAATGTTAGACGAAAAGATTACTCTAAAAACTACCTTCTAGGACCACTTTTTGTCAACTATTCTTTCATTAATATTTCTTGCGGAAAAGACACTACAAAAAAAAAAAAGAGCTTTTTGTGACGGAAGCAAATTCGTCAAAACGTATAGTATTTGTGACGGATTTGTCACACAATCCCAAAATTGTGACGGTAACTAACCCATCACAGTGCTTTCGCAATAGCCCAGACACAAATTCTCTTTAGTGACTGTTTACTGTTTATCGTCACAAAAAATGTAGCTTAAGTGATAGCATCAAACCGTCACTTATATGCCAAGCCATTATGGATTTCCGGCGAGCCACTGCCTGCAAGGATTAAGTGACGACTCATCATCCGTCGCAATTAGCCATTTGTGACAGTAGTGTGACGGCTAACCGTCACTGTTACTGAATTGTGACGGAAAACTTACCGTGACAGTTATGCATCTTAGTCACGACTGTGTGATGGATTCCCGTCACATTTGCCCGACTATGACCCTTTAATTTGTGTGGCCAAGGACACTTTTCTGTGACAACTGTGTGACGGGTTTCTGTCATTGACATATAATTGTCACGGTTCGCAGCCGTCACGTAAACAGTGTTGTTGTGACGGTTTTGTGACGGTTCTTCGTCACGGATATATAATTGCCACTGTTGTCAGCCGTCACTTATACATTGTTTTCATGTATAATATCATGTCTATATGTACTAATTAATACAAAAATTCACTTTTATTTACATATCTATGACACAACTAAAATTTCAATTTACATTAAAATGGATAATATTGTATTGTCACAAAATATCTTTTACATTCAAATTCTAACACAAGTACACTAAGCATAGTGTATCACATATAATAAGATATACACAAAAAAAAAAAAAATCCAATGCTCCTACTGTAGCAGCTGAGATACAAATTGCAATAATTAAGTACTTAACAAGTAAAAGGTAAAAAAAAAATTATAATTTGATAGCACATATTCCATATCAAAGCAACAAAATTAGCGGCAAGGACCTGCAATTGATAGCACAGATGAAAAGTTGGAAATTTAACTTAACAGGATAAATTAATACACCAAACATGATAATAAGAATAACAAACACATGAATATGATTAAATATACATTTTAATTTGAGAACAAAAAGGCAATGATGGAAACTTTCATTTTTGACTTGTTATATGGACTGGTTTTAAAGTGCTTTTAAAATCTATAATATAGATGTAAGTTCTTATAAATTAAAATATGATTTGGTTCAGTTTGGTTTGGTTTTCTTTCATTCAAAAATACTATTGTCAACAAATAAGTTTACCAAATTTGAGATACCATCTTCCTCTTCTTCTTCCATATTTCTTGTTTTCTTTTCTTCCCTCTCAGTCTCTTGTTTTCCTTTTCCATCTCAAACCCACTCTCTTTACCTTTTTTTTTTCACCTTTATTTATTATAGTGTGGAGGTTTTCCTATACTTCTCTATGAAATTATATGTCAATATATAATTTACTTACAGAGTTGAGGAAATATTGTAATTGTTGCCGAGTAGATTGATTAGGAGCTAATAGTATTTCTTAGTTTCCCAATTTTGTTATTTAGGTTGTCTATATATTCAGATTGTTAATTGGTTGGTCTTACAGCCTCTTGAAGCGAGAATATTGGTACACAAATCTGTAGGATAAAGAAGATAAAACCTTATTTGGCCGAGCAGGAGGAGGCTGCAATGGAATCTCTAGCTCCATAGGGGGGCCCAACTGGTTTCTCTTTAGTTTTCACCTCGATGTTTTCCTCTTTCGACTCATAGTGAACATCCTCATCAGGCACTACATCTTCTGGTCTTAGACTCTTCTCATAGCTTCCTTCTTCCATGGGGGATCTCTAAGGCAGAAAAGTACTTCATATCATCTTTCAACCATAACTCTAAGGATGCTGACAGTATTAATGAATGCAAAATAGAGTATATTAGTTTATTAAAGGGAAAAGAAAAACACACATTAGAATCATGCTCAATGTCATTCTAAATGGCATAATCTGCTGCATCTTCATCATCAGAGTCCCCAAATACATTACGCACTGCAGCAGTATATGCAACATGAGTACCATCCTTCTCCTCCTCTTCAGGGAATCTATGGATAAGAAGACAATCACATTAAGAGTCAAACTAGATAGCTTGGTTTTGCAAGAAAAAGTAAACATAAGTATCTGATAGTGAGCTTGACATCTTCTCTTTTTCTTTCCTGAATAGTCAATATAGAAATGTAATGGTAATTGATAATTGAAATGGATGCAAAAACTGAAAGACCAAGTAGTGAATGCTATTTTCGAAACAAAATTCATTTTTTATCCAAATTTATTTATACAGGGTTCAAACTGAAAACCTTTTGCAAATGAATCATAAAAATGGATGCAAGGAACAACTAAAATTGATTCTTGATGTACATCCAAATAGGCTTTTGAAAAAGTGAAAGCAAGAAATATGGATAACATGTGTGTGTTGAGAGAGAGAGAGAGAGAGAGAGCCTTGGACTTCTAGCCTGATCAACTTCATCGTCTTCATTGTCAGGGTAATGGTTTTCCTCAGACCTCTCAAATCTGCTTTCAATGACATTGCGCCTCCTGCTTGTTAGCTCTTCTTTTTCGTCACTATCAGTATATTTTCCTTCACTTTCCTCTCTTTGATCACCTACTTCAACCTCTTGAGAACTTTGATCTCTTTCACCCTCACTTTCTTCAAGATCAGGATCTACCTCACGCAGATCTCCTTCACTCTCTATTTCCACCTCTCCTTGCCCCTCTACTTCACCTTCACCCTCGGGCTCCAACCCTCATTCTCCTTCATCCTGAAAAGAATAAATAAACAAAATACAACCATCACCTAGTCATATATGTACTAGTAGTATCTCTAACACACAAAGACCAAGAAAATTTACTAATTTTTTAACTTCTCTCATTGTTCACAACCAATATTCTCCTAATAACTATAAAATGTCCAACAAAAGATACTTCAACACCTTCTTCAACTGTTAAGGAAGCGTTTTGAGCAAATAGTAAACAATGCCACATGAAATAGGAAAAGATCTAATGGTATATTAAAGATCTGGGGCACGTTTAGTTTGTTGCCAATAATTACCTTACTATTTCCACATCACATTTCTAAATCACCCCAGTTTAAACTCAAAAGGAAAATGGAGGACAAATGGGAAGTGACAATTTTATTTTAAACCCCCAACAACTAGTTATCCCAAAGAACATTAGTTTATAGGAAATATTACATACATAATCATAGAAATTAATACCCTCCAAATATTCATCTCTCATTCTTCACTTCCGAACAAAAATGTATAATTATAAAGTTCTACTTACTGATCCTTATGCCAATACATAAGTTTTGTTTAATAAATAAACAAAGACATAAATAATTCAACAAACCAACTAGTAATCATCAAGAAGAAAAATTTCGCAAACCCTAATTCCTATACATGCAGAGAAAACATGATAGCAAGAAAATTTAAAAGGCGGCCTAAGTCAATCACCTTATATCAATCACTTCAGCATTCCTAATATGAATTTGAATCTGAAATTTACACAAAAGTTCGAGAAAAAAAAAGTATTACAGAAGCATAATTGGGTTGGGGATTGGACTCGTGCTCGGAATTGACCTCTTCTTTATTACCAATATTACCAATATTATTTACCGACAGCCATTAAAGGATAAAAGAAAAAAAGAAAAAGAAAAAAAACCAATGGATATTAAAAGAAATGCTCACGGGTTCACGCATAGGGGGGTAGTCTAACATTAGGAAATTGGTTTTTGCAAAACAAAATGCTCTCTCATGGTGGGTAACGACAAACACAAAATGAGATGTAGGGAGGGTTTAGCTCCCCCCAAACTAAATGCAGCACAAATCTTAAGTGTAAAAACAAACAACCCCAGGCCTCACCAGTGGAAGAGAGCGGCGGATGGCGAACGACGGAGCTACGGTTTCTGCATGACGGAGAGCTACCGCCTGCCTCACTGTCGTTTCCCCTCCAAGCTGTCTCTGTGTATACACCTCTAGAACTGGTAATGGCCAAACAGAACAAGGGTTTTAAATGGATCTCTTCCCAGATTGAAAACAGTAGCTGCTGGTCTCAATGTCTGCATGCGACGCCGTTTCCTGCTCAAGCACTTTCAGCATTCGGTCAAAATTAGTTTATGCAAAGTCCAAGAAGGCATAGTCTCGCTCAAAATTACTTTACTGTATGCATTCTTTAAATAAATCCCCTCTTCACTTGAATTTTGTTATTGTGCCGGCTACCAACAGTGAAACAACCATAAGATTTTTAATTTTAGAGCATTTGTGATAGGGTACTAACCGTCACATAAATTGAAATAATTATTTTAATATATTTTGAAGGCAATTTGTGAAGACATTTGTCTTTTGCTGTCACTATTTCAAAAATTTGTTCCCGCCCAGTTGGATTCGTGATGGCACAAAATTTGTCACAAATAATGAAAAATGGAAGCTCTATTTATGTGACAGTTAAGTGACCGTCAAGTGATTTCCGTCACAAAAAGTCTTTTTTTTTTTGTTTGGAGCGACTGTGACAGGGTAGTAACCGACACATAAATGAAAATAATTTTCTTAATATTTTTGGAAGGCAATTAGTGACGACATTTGTCATTTTACGTCACTAAATGCAAACAAAAATTCAAAATTTTGTTCCCGCGCAGCTAAATTCGTGACGGCAAAAAATTTGACACAATTAATGGAAAATGAATCCACAATTGTGACGGAAGTTGAAATTTCCGACACAGAAAACTGTATTTTATGACGGATACATTTCCGTCACAAAGATTTCGGTCACAAAACATCAATTTTTTTGTAGTGAGAAGAAATAGATGATGTTCAATATAGTAGGAAAAATATGCTTGAGGTTGCTATTGTGGTAAAAATCATAGAGTATCTATACAAAGGTTTGTATTCTCTACCATTAAATTAGGACAAACTGTCTTTAATGGTAGAGAATGGTAGAGAAACCTTTGTATCTAATGAAGCTTGGAAAGAGTCAAAAGAGCAGCTTAGCATTGGTATAACTTATCCATACATAACTCAAATACTTGAAATAAGAGAGAGACTTGAACACAAGTACAACTGCTTTGATGGGTTTAAAGTGAAAGTGAGGCCAATTGATGCGTTACATGGTGAAGAAGAAGACATAATAATATTGTCTACCATAAGATCAAATCATGGTGGTTCGATTGGACTTCTTTCTGATCTCCAGAGAACTAATGTTGCTTTGACAAAGGCCAGGTATAAGGCTTTGCTTTTTCTTTGCACTTTCTTAATTTGTTAATAATGTTGTACTGATTATCAACCATCACTACAAAAAATAGGGGTTTTGTGATGGCAACAAATTAGTCACAAGGCATAGTATATGTGACGGAATTGTCACTAAAACTACTTTCTATGATGAGAAAAAATCCGTCACATGTCCGCTGCAATAGGTCCGACACAAAAAGTTTTTGTGGCGGCTTACTGTTCACACTGTGACAGAAAACTAATATTTTGTGATAGATTATTTTAGTCACAAATATTGACGACCACCGGAAAATCACCGCCGGTGAAGAATCTGCAATTGAATGTGTTCCGTCACAGATGAACCATCAGTGACGCTCTAGTGATGGTCAACAGTCACTATACATTTTCTGTGATGACCTATTTACCGTCACTTATGTTGTAATGCGTTGCTTTTGTGGCCTAAACAACCGTCATAGTATACCATCTGTGACGACCTTGTGACAGTTTACCGTTACATATATAGGGTGACATGTACGACTACCTTAAAATTTGGCATTGTTGTGACTGATTTTATCCGTTACGATGCAACATCTGTGACGACTTTGTAACGGTTCACCGTCACTTATGAGAGATGTACAATAGTGCAATCGATTTGTGTCCAAGATGAGTCGTCACAATATAACATTTGTGATGGACTTGTGACGGTACACCATCACATAAACTTATTCTAACCGTCACAATAGAAAGTTTTGTTATAGTTACTATCCAATTTTTTTTTAAATATTCTTTTCCGTTTCAGAGTTTTGGGGTTGTTCAATTGATATATAAAGAGTAGCCAAACAACACTTTTATAAAGTGGTTTTATCAGTACCACATTTATATAAAGGGGTAAACAATTCTTCATTGAAGCACTTGTTCTATTACATGCATCAGCATAAAAAGTTACCAACACTTTGATTTCAACTATAAAGTATTAATTATGATACATACAAAAAACTTATGCAAGCATGCTTAGGCCTCAACATCAGTAGCTTTGCTCCGGTCCCTAAAATATTGGGCAAATGAAATCGATTTTGCATTTGAAAACTTCTTTCTTGCTTCATCGGTTTCCTGCATCTAATTGAAAAAAGGTCAAAGTATAACTAATTAATAAAAAATATCAATATTACATGCAAAATCACTTAGTAAACTAAAGCAACCTATATGACAGGGTATTTGATAGGTTACCACAACTATCTCAGGGTCAAGATAAAATAAAACACAAATAAAAACTAAGGCTACAAGATTATTACAATGCTTAGATAAAGACTACAGCAAATACACACTTTTTATGCAGATATAACAGAAGATGACAGACAAAGATTCATCATTTATACAAATTGGATTAAACTATCCAAGCATTGTAAAGAAAAACGAAAGCAGCATAAGCAGTCAAAGTTCCATATTAAATATAATTCAAAATCCAAAGTCACACTGAAATCTAAACTTTCAAAGATAAAAAAGGAGTTTATATAATCCCTAAAGCTTGACACCATATGCATTTATATGACACCTAAAGCATGATTAAAAGATATCCATATAGAAAAAGAAAAAAACAACTTGCTCATGGACAGCATTTTAACATCCTTGCTCTTACTTGAACAAAAAAGTCATTTATCAACATTTGACTCGTTTTTTTATTAGCTTTTACTTGAACAAGCCACAAGTCAAGTTGGGGTTTGATGTAAAATATAGCAACTATGTTCTCTTGCACTAAACATGATAGTAACAAAGCAAGCATCATAGAAGAACTAAATCTAACGGACTCCATTACAAAGGACAAGTCTTCAATAAATCCTATTCAATTCTCAAAGATGTGACCAATAACCATAAATTAAAATAAAGGCAAATGCTAGCATATTAGACTAAAAGGAAATTGCAATATAAAAGTAATTCAATTCTTTTTTATTTTAACCTCTTAAGATTAAAACCGAAAACATAAGTATGTATGTATGTATAACAGGTTACCACTTAGGAGGCAAGAGATTCAGCAACTCTACCACCATGAACTACCCAGAAAGTCTCAATTGTACTAAATTACAGTTATATTTCATTATGGAGATATATCTAAGCAAATACTCTATAACCTCATGTGTAAAACTAACCAGATAATCAAGGCTTCCAACTAGTGTAGGTCTTCAAAACCATTTGATCACATCACATTCTGCTTCTAAAAAGCATATATATTTGATCAAACCCATTTGATCACATCAATTAGTTTATTTAAGCATACACAACAAACACTAAACTCTTATCAAGTGTCTAATTTACATCATAAGCTAGAAGCCTTTGCTACCAAGGACTACCCCTGCAAGAGAGCACATTTGCAATTACTTTAAGTTATTTTATTACTAAATTATAATACATATGTTTTATTGCATTGTGTGAATAACACCTATTTTCTATCTAATTGTTCTTCTTTTGCGAGAGATCAACAAATAATGCTTGCATAATTCTCTGCCTTGCCTTAAATCAATTCAACAAGGAAAATTAAATATTAGCCAGCAAATTAAAGATATAGCAATGGAGTATAGAAATCAAAGATAGATAATGAACAAGGAAAACCAAAATCCAAGATAAAAATCAAAGGTTAAGCATAACTGCAAAACTTCCATTTATCATGCATACAATGGAATATGAAAACAGAGAATATCAATCTACGATGCCAGACACTCGACTCGACAGTAAAATTATGGCTGAAAGATGTGTGATAAATGTAAGTTTCTCAAAGGAGGGCTAACAATGTAAGCTGGAAATTTAACATATAGGAAGGCTAGTAATTAACTATCCTACATTTCCATCAGACATATCCTGTTCTTAATGAGTTATATTATTTCAATTGAAACAAAAACAAAAAACACAGTCAATAGACACCTCACCAGCACCATGTAAATTGGATGCATAATAACCAAATTATGATATTTAGAATTGTTATGATATTAGAATGATTTAGTTTTAAAAAGTACTTACATTAATACCTGCTTAAAAAAATTGGCTACCTTAACTCCCATTCTCTGAGTCAACTGGACTGCTAAAGCCTCCACCTAAGATGACAACCGTGAATATATTAAATTAATATCACAAATTAGCAAAACTAAAGGAGGAAGATAAGATCATATCACCTCATATTAGTTAAAAAGGAAGCAACCAAATTATATTAACAGATTCAAACACATACTAACCAGCAAACAATTTATAGGAAAGTCTCTATGGAAGTAAAAATTATCAAAGTCCTTATAGATAGTATGTACCTCACAAAAGTTTTTCAATTTCCTGACCTTAACCTCACCTATGTGATAAACCCCATTGAATAATGAACCTGTGGCATTCATAACCAATGTAGGTAACCCAAAGGTTCTCTAGCAAGTTTTCCCGTACCAATAATTCCCCATTAGAATAATCGCAGCAATACATACACTGAAATATAAATAACAAAAACAATCAAACAATTGGAAGTATACCATTATTATTAACTCTAAAAAATAAATAACTCTGAAAAAAAAATTAACATTAGCCGAATTTCCGTATAAAATCGAAGCTCTGCCATAAAGTGAAAGAAAGTGAACCAATCTAACAGTTGCAGACCCAAATTGAACTTCTAGAGAGTAAATATATGTGAACCACAAGAACATACTGAAGGAATCATCGATTAAGAACAAATACTGGTTCAACAAATTCAACAGATTGAAGGATACATACTGATTCCTGCGATTTCTTCATGCGATTCCTGACGTCAGATGCTGTTTTTGCTTCACGTGTATCTCTCTGTTATGAATAATTTGTGAAAATGCAACCCAACCTTGTAGTTACATTCAACGCATGTACATTGGATGCCAATAGAAATAATTAAGTCCAAAAACAGAAGATCATAATAAAAAATTCCAACTTGCTTCAACCCCAAATTTCCTAAACCCTAAAATCCTAAATTGACTATCGCCTTACCTGCAATTGAAAGATTGACGAACATAGGTGAAGAATCAACACTACTGGACTCTGAGTTGGACTTCAGACTTCACAGCAAACTCTCTACGGCAAGCAGACGAACCGCCATTGCAGTGAGGACTCTTCTTCTCCGATAACCAAAACCCCCTGCAACTGCAGAGACTCATGGCCAAAAAATGGGGTGGGAAGGCAGCAGAAAGGCTGGGCATCCTTCTCTCGGAGGTGGGTCAGCTGGCCGTCGCTGAATTTCTGGCTAGAAGCTTAAGTTGCCTGGGTTCTTTATGAGGCATGTCTGATCGGGAGAAGGAGAGAGGGAAGAAAAGGAAGGAGGGGTCAAGGGAAAAAAGAAAGAAGAAAAAAACAAAGGATTTTGATTATTTTTTGAAATTTTTAACATATTTTTAATAAATAGAATAAGCAATAGTGACAGTAAAGTTTAAAATTCCATCACAGTTATGCTAAATGTATGGACGGGAAATTTCCCTCTTAAATTTTCCGATCAAAATATTCAAATTTTCCAAAAATTTTAGATGTAATTGTGAAAGTATAATTGTCACAATTGACAATATATCCAAATGTGACGGATATAATATTGTCACAAAATTATTTCGAATTTTATATTAATTTTTTTCCATGAATCTGTGACAACATCTATCTATTTCCGTCACAGATACGGCCAAAAAATTCAAATTTTTTTTTGGCTCCAAAAAAGTTTACTACTATTAGTGACAACGCCTTATGATGAAGTAAAATTTGTCACATTTAATGTACAATATGTGACGGTCAAGCTGTTTCTTTCACTTTAGGCCCTATTTTTGTGACGGATAAGTGAATGTCACAGAGAATTCCGTCACAAAAAGGCCGTTTTTCTTGTAGTGTATGTATGTACAATATAATTTTACGTTGGTAAGTCTCTGCCATTAACTTCTACAGGCTGATTGATCAAGCTTTGTCAAAAGGAGTTAATGTTGCTGTCTGCAGCACTTCTAATGAAAAGGCGGTATGCTTAATTACGTTTCAAAGCTGTTATTGCTTATATAATTGATAAGCTTGGACTGAAGATAATCTTTAGTAAATAGCACATTTTTCTTTATCAGCTTGCACTCTATAAATTTGAAAATTAAGGTAAGAATCAGCATTTCACAATCTTGTGCTTGTAGTTATGTATACTGCTGAATCAAATCTTCAACTCATTTTTCTTTTCTACTTGTTTCATTTCTAAGAATGCTATTGGTTCTTTGGTACAACTCAGCCCAGTGTTAAGTTTTGATGCACTTCAAATTTTTGATGGTTAAGCTTTGTCTTTCATCAAGGTCTCTGCAATAGTCAAATTGTGTGTGAATCTCTTTGGTTGCTACATGTTATATTCCATCTTTTGGACTCTAATAACTAACTAAATTATACCAAGACATAATTGATTTTCTCCACCACAATGTTTAGCCTATCATTGCTCCTCCCCTTTAATGATTTTCTCCACCACAATGTTTGGAGATATGAATTCAAGGTGTTTCTTGGTCAGGCTATTTCTGATTTGTAATTAATGTGAATGCTATGTTTACACATTAAACTGCTGGTTCAAATATTACATGTATAAGCATATTCATTTTGAGTGAGTTTGAAGCTGGAGGGATTGTTTACTTGTCAATATATAATGACAGTCTTTATATGACAAGTTAGTGCTTTTAACTTTTCATTCCATTCAACTATATATTTAATGTGGTACAATACTATTATTTTAATATCTTACTTTGAATACTATTATTTTAATAACTTTTTCACATGTAATAGGCTATATATCATTTCTCGACCTTGATTTTATTGATACTCGTTTTATATATATATATATATATATGCATGGATGGTCATTCTCTAATCCTGCCATAAAGAACATAGTTCAAACTTTTTTTCTTAGCTTTTTAATTTCCCCTTTTAGATTTATTTCTCATGTATGTATCGATGAGTAAATTTCTAAAAAAATTTAACATCCTTGTTGCTGTTGTTTACTATCGTATATTTATTGGTTTGTTTGCAATCAGATTTTAAAGTCTTGTCCTAGATCTTGGTTAGGAAATGGTCTTTCGTGAAATTGGTTAGGAAATGGTATTTCTATTTCTGCTCAGTCCATATAACTCTGGAGTAAGCTCGGACTATATTCCCAGTTCTCCGCAGTATAGGTATTGCGAAATCTAACTCATTTTCTATTATTATAAAGAAGGTTTTTTGGTATGTGGTATCAATGTTCATAATTTTTATTTTTCTTTTCTATTTTCAAAATGCAGTCCAAGTGCATGGTAGTCGCCTAGTCAACTAGGTTACTCACCGACATCTACCAGCCAATATACTCCACAAACAAGTGATAAGGATGATAAAGATGACCAAAGTACTTGCTGAGGCATGTGACTATTTTTTGATTGAGAAAACGCAGTCCAAGTGCAGGGTATTGAATTATGTGTTTTTGTTTTTTGAGAAAATGTTAAAAGCATTTTGTGAAATTTAAACATAATCTCAACAGTGTGCTGTTTTGGTATGTAGATGGTTATTTTTTGAGGGACACATCCAATTGTATTGAAATTCTTTTCAATGAAGAATGTAATAGAACAAGTGCTTCATTGAAGAATTTTTGAACCCTTTATATCAAATGTCTTAATGTTAAATGAAGTTCAAAGTGTTGTTTGGCTAATTATTCTATTTGAATTGTACTATTTACTGATCATATTCAATGGGCTGTGTTTGTATGGAATAGACACCATATTAACATTAAAATGGGTGAGAAAAAATTACTAAAATAAAAAAATAATTGAAAAAATGTATCTGGAAAAAAATGAAAAAAATTCCTATTGTGATGGTATATAGATCGTCATAGTATATTTAATGTGATGGTCTACCGTCACAAGATTGTCATAGATGTTATATTGTGACAGCTCATACCAGTCACAAAATCAATACATTACATAACTGTTTTCACAAGTGACGGAATATAGATCGTCACAGTATGTTTAATGTGACGGATGGCCGACACAAGATCGTCACATATGTTATATTGTGACAGAAAATGTCTTATAAAAGTTTATTTTGTGACAAATTAATTTCAGTCACACTTGACTTACCGTGACAGCATACTGTCACAACATTGTCACTAATGTTTAATATGTGATGGACCATATGCCGTCTCTGAAACCTTATCGGCGATGACTCTCAAGTCAATTAAAATATTTGTGACCAAGTTAACCCGTCACACAATGTCCGTTTTCTGTTACGGGTGAATAGTAAGTGGTCACTAAAATCTTTTGTGTCGGGTCTATTGCGACAGGCGTGTGACGGCTTAGTATCCGTCACATAAAGTGGTTTTAGAGACGATTCCGTCACATATACTATGCCTTGTGACTAATTTGCTGTTGTCACAAAAACACCTTTTTTTTGTAGTGCGTGTCAATATCATCACCTAGTATTGGTAATGACAAAGTCAACTATTGCATTATCGAAATTGGTAAAGATGGCTCATGATTTGCTAAACAAGGTGGTTGTTGTTGTTATACATGTAGGCATGGCAATGGAATTGGAAAAGGAGGTTGTGTTTGAGGTTGTGGTCATCAACATATGCAGACGACCCAATATTATCAATGCTCTTTCTCTTTTTGTCGTTTTCGGATAACATTTTATTTCAGATTTGGCAGAGTAGGAAAACATTAAAAAAGATCCTGTGCATCAACACACAATTACAACATAGACTACTTAATTTATTCTTATTAGAATTTACTTCGAGTAGTCAAGTGTTCTTAGTGTGTTCTTTAGTTAAATTTTTTATTTAAAAGTCATTTGATCTCAAAGGCAATTGTAACATTTTAATTATTTTGTTCTCAATAATTGATACAATTTTTTGATTAAGTTATGATTTAACAGGCACATATTTAATTTTTTTTGAACTGTCATAGGTTTGAAGTGGCACGCTTGCGCACTTAAAGACGACTGATTGTTGTGTTTTACACCAACACATATATAGCTATGGACCACCAATTGGAAGAAATAAAAAAGAACCCTTATGCCCAAAACGAAAATTGCAACTGCTAACAATTTAAGTACAAGTGCAATTAATATTTAGATTTAAAAAGGAAAAAAAGAAACATTCACATCCTATTGAATTTACTTCAATTACATTGTTCATTTTTTGGTATTCGGCGAGTATTAAAAAAGAAAGTGGTACAAGGTGGCAAAGAATTCTCTAGAATAGCTACAAACACAGAGCACCACTTCCTATATGTATGAATGAGTACCAACGCAATTTAAAAAAAATAAAAATAAATTAGTGATAAGTCTTGACCATTTTTTTTATTTTTATTTTTTTTGAAGAAGAAGAAGAAAAAGAAGAAGACCTTTATATTTGTTATTTGGTAAGAAATAATACATGAATGATGAATCATTACCTTTTATTTGTTAATTTCTAAATTGTCATTTTTCAAATTATATCCTCGATCTAAAGCTTAGATGAAGCTTTAATGTGAAGAGGATGATAATTATTACCTCTACCTATATCATTTATACATACCGTGTACCGTTGATCGTTTGATACATTAAGGCATGCACCTCGAATATTAAAATCTTGTAATTTCCAACATGAACGCGTGCATGCATATATCCATTTGGCTTTTCAAATATCGATCCATGATATATCTTTAATGATCATATTAATTTGTAACTATTTATCACTACAAAAAAAACGGGGGTTTTGTGGCGGAAGCAAATTCATCACAAGGCATAGTATATGTGACAGAATCGTCGCTAAAACCACTTTCTGTGACGGATTAGTATCCGTCACACTTCTGTCGCAATAGCCACGACACAAAAGGGTTTCCGTGACGGAATACTGTTCCTCGTAACAAAAAACTGCCTTTATGTGACGGCATTAGTTGGTCACAAATATTAATGGAAATTTTGACATTCTGGTGAGTCGCCGCCGACAGGGTTTCAGTGACGAAATTTGGTCCGTCACAATATAATATTTGTGACGGTCTTGTGACGGTAGACCGTCACAGTAAACATACTGTGACGCTCTAGATACCGTCACTTATGAAAACAATGATATATTGCATTGATTTAGTGACCGATATGAACTGTCACAATTTCATATTTGTGACGGTTTTGTGACGGTAAACAGTCACAATAAACATACTGTGACAATCTATACCGTCACAGTAGGCGTTTTTTTTTTTTTTAAACTGTACATTTTTTTCAGTTATTTTTTATTCACTCATTTTAATGTTAATATGGTCTCTTCCATTCAAACACAGGCCATTGAATATGATCAGTAAGTAGTACAACTCAAAAAGAATAAATAGTCAAACAACATTGTAAAATTCATTTAACATTAAAACATTTGATATAAAGTGTTCAAAAATTATTCGCTAAGCACTTGTCCTATTACATGCTTCATTGAAAAAATTTCCAATACATCACAGTACCATGTGTCCCTCAAAAAATAACCATCTACATACCAAAACAACATATGTTGAGATTGTGTTCAAATTTCACAACATGCTTCTCGTTAAAGGCTATTAACTTCTTGAGCTTGGCTTCGGCTTACAAGGAGGTTCATAAAATGATCTCGCTGCCTAAGTTTTGTAAGATAAGTTATTCCTTTTGGGATATCCAGCCTAGAAAATCATCACAAAAAAGGGTAAGAATATGTATTTTCAAAAGAGAAAGGGAGAAAAATAAAAAAGTAAAGAATAACAAGCAATTAAAAAGAAAATGTGAAAACAAAATGAATTAAATGATCATATAAGGTGACAAAACAAGCAGCAATACCAATACTAAGCACATCTTTTTCCTCTCCAGTATTAACTTTCTATTCACTCCTTTTTTTTTTTTTCTTTCAACTGTGAAATTAAATTAAGTTACTAACTAATAATAAAAGTCATCACAATAAGCAAATTACACACCTGCACATATATACTTCATCACTGATAAATCTAGCAATACATAACCGTTGTAAATTTGACACCCATTAAACCATGTATATGCACATCATACAGCAAAGCTCAAACAAAATAACACCTAAAATGTCACTTAATGTACTTTAACCAATCATAATCTATAATGAAATGTGTGTTGTGTTGAACTAAAATTAAATAAGCTCCAACATTTATAAGATTAGTAATAGCAACAAGAAGCCAATGCTAGATATGTCAATTCAAAAAGACTTATCTTTTTGACAAAAACAGGGCAAGCCACCCCTCATTTTTTAAACCAATGTGTAGTGCATTACCTCAAATAGTCACCAAAATTTGTAAACAAACTACTTTCAATGCTCCGATATAAGTATTGAACTTCTTTCAATGAAGCACTTATTACATTGCCAAGAGCCAGTAAACCCTTATTGATATGAATGCCTAAGTCACATGAACCATAAATTAATATACAAATAAAATAAATAAATAAAAAACAGTAAATAGCCAAATCAAGACCAGTTAGTATAAAAGAAATTGCATCCTCATAATTCACACAGATTTCATTGGCTGTTCAAGGAAAAGAAGCTTATCAACACAATGGTGAAAAAAGTAAAGAAGGCAACACTAAGACTTGAACATTTGTCATCTAAAGCTGATCGCCTCAAACTGATTGCAAAAACTAAAGATACCAACATTTATTGGCCAAATTACCTAAAGACATCAACATGATCAAAATTGTATTTTTTTGGGGCATATTCAATCATTGATTTCCAGATAGTAAGCCAAACACACACACACACAAAATAAAATAAAATAAAAAGATAAAAAATAAATAAATGAATAAACCAGACTAAGCAATTAAATCCCAGGCCGTAAACTCATAGAAACACTTTTCTTCCTAAGATGAAATCAACGTTTAAAATGTACTTACATATGAAATAAGTCCAATCTGAAAAACATCCATGATCCACCCAAATCATATCTTTGATGTGTAGCATTGTAGGGTATAAGTGCCATGGATGCACCGACTATGGTTAACTACCTATCAAATTCCAGCAAAGTGGCTGAATAAATAAATAAAAAATAGTTCTTACTAAAAATATTTTAATCTTATAAGACTTTTAGTACACTTCACTCAATAGAAAAATGATTGCATCAATCAATATCTTACCAGACTCAAACTTTATGTTTAAACATGGCATATAATTAGTTGGTCTCAACCAAATTAAGACAGAAAAGTCTGAAAAATATACATAGAAACCTTAAGAAAAACTCAATCCATGTTCAA